>QFDV01004418.1:19254-44710 GCA_003315845.1 Lactarius trivialis
TTCCATACTGGCAATCGCCTTCATTGATTTATCAGTCTTCGCGCCTGACGAAGCCGCGTCATATCCCCCCAGTGATGCCCCTAGACTCCAGGACCCGAACGACGAAGACACGATCGTTCTGCTTCGAGAGCGCCACTCTGAGCTCGTTGATTCTTTACTTAGGCTATCAAGAAACTTTGGGAGGCGCCGATCCCTTGCCAAAGTCGGACGGCCATGCTGTAGCTTCGAGGTCTTTGCAGCCGGTCACACGCACACCCTTCATGTGAATCCCGCTATGAAAGGCCGTTCTGCTCTGTCGATCATCACCGCTGCTGCGGTGGCACTCGAAACGGCCAGGTCTCGGGAGGCGTCCGCTCCTGAACAGGGGGACCCGCACACCCCTGAGCACAATGACCATTCAAGTTCGCCTTGCTCAAGTTGTCTTGCTGAACTGCACCTAGCGATGAAGAGGCTGTATAGCCTGTGGTGGGAGGACATGGGCCGGCTCTTGATGGGGGAGCCTCGAATCAATTGTTTCTCTGTGTGGGAAGACGTGCGTGGTAACTTACGAATCCCCGTCTTACGCACTAAACTGAAACTGCGGCAAAGGTTCGAGCGCTTTTGTCGTCGTATGTTCTAACGTACTTATAAAGCGAGGTTGTTAAACAAGATGTTAAATACATTACTTCCAGTTAGATATACTACATTGAACGATAAAAGTTGCCATGCGGCGCGGCTACGCAACGTAACATTGATCATGGGTGGTGGCCAATGAGTGTGTGCACGAGTCATGATCACGATGGAAGATCCAAAGCTAATAATTCGTTCCAACTGGGTAAACCCACCACAAAGGGAAGTTCCTCCCAAAGACGTGCACGTAGCGCTGTCACATCGCGACAGAAAGCGCGCCGGCATGATGCACAGATCGTATCGTCGTCCTCAATCCATTGCATCGCCTGTGCCATATTGTGGAAGGGCCCCGTGCGTGGTGTGAATGACTGGTTGATATTGGAAGCAAGCCGCGAGAACACCTTGCGGCATTCCTTCGGTGCTCGACAGTTTGTCTCGACCGCCCGTTCCCCGCACGTGTTGCGAATAAAATCAAGGATCATGTTTATGCGGTGTTGATACATAAGGGTATACTGAGATACGTCATGGACGGAAAGTTGGCTGGATGGACGGGAGGGATGCTCAGCTTGCAGCTTCGGATGGTCGGCGCCCAGGAGCTGCTTCAACGAATAGATGGACAAGAAATACAAAACGGACGGGACGACAACGCGCATGTTGACTTCCCGGGCAAGGTTGAGAACATGTAATGGGTGAACGTATGGGTATGTTGTGCCATCGACAGACGGAGCAGCCAAGGCCCGGGCGACCATTTCGTCATGGCCACGGATTGTATAGGACCAAGTTTGGGTCAGGTATCGGATGGCCTGGACCCGCAGATGGGTAATAAAATATTTGGAGGCCAGGCGCAGTATTCCAGCAAGGAAGTAGAAATCCCCCACATTTCGTTGGTGAAATGTCCTGTTACAAAAATGCATTCAGTCGGAGACGGCGCGAACCAAGAAGTGGCTACGCACACTCCATCATATAGGGCTTTAATTAGGTCCGAGAGCTCTTCGGGGTGATCATACATGCGGACGACTGAACAACCCTCTATATGTTCTATCACGGAGCTCATGCCGGGTGTAGGTTGCGGGATATCTAACATGGTCTCAAAGACTTCGGAGTGGCGCGCCAAGACACTACGATGGACTTTGAAAGCCCTCAGTGGGTTATGATTGTCGTCCTCCACCAATAACACGATGTTCCCATCTTCGAACCAAGGGTCGCCGCGAATACTTTGTGGGGTGATAAAAACGCAAGCCATCCATAAGCTACTAGATGGATGGGGAAGTTCCAAGCCAGGAATGGCGGGAGGGGACAGAGAAAGACGTTCGGTGGTACTGTATGTGCCAAGTGAGCGCTGAGGAACTGAATGCAGCAAGAGAGTCAACGCTGAATGGAGTCATCATCGCATCGCGGCCGCCCATTTCGTCCCCGCCGCCGCCCGTCGGCAATGGCTTCGTCTCCCCATTCTCAAACCTCCTCACGCGCGGTAACACCGGCCCCTCAGACACCATCACGTCTCGTTATAGCACCTTCCCTGAGGCCTACTCACTCCCTCTCCAACTTGCATGTTCACATGAGCGGACTGTCACCAGGCCCTGTCAGCACCACATCCCATACTGGGGAAGAAAGCTCTGCATCCTCAATCATCAACGTCGATATGGGGGAAGGGATCCTTGTTCCCGAGGCTGACGCAGAGGTAGGAGTGGCTGATGGGGAAGTTGGGAATGCATATGTCAGTGCGAGTTCCCCCATCGGCGACGAGGCGTCCAAGAAAGCGTTAAGGGATCATTTGAGAAACACGCTGAGCAAGAAGGGATCATACACAGGTGCGTTCTCATCAACGACCTACAGTACGTTCTAATTCTTCTCTTGCAGACGTGGATGTCGCATCGCGGCGTAGTCGAAGAAGGAAAATGTCTGTGGACGCGGACGTCGACGAGGTATCTTCGGAACTAGGTCCTCGCCTCAGATATTCCCTTCGAGGGATTTGTGTTAACCCAACACTCAGCGGACGCATTCCCTCCGAGGCAATACTTCGTCCTCACCGACGCTGGCAAGCCTGTGTTCACCAGGTATTTGGTCATTTATTCTTGCTTGTAACCAACAACCAATGATCCTCCTCCCTTACCTTCAGTCGCTCCATCGAACACGATCCAGATGACCTTGCGTCTACCATGGGCATTATGCAAGCTTTAATATCCGTCTTTCTCGACGACGGAGATAAGTTGCGCTGCATCAACGCGGGTAGCACCCGTATCAATATCCTTATGCGACCGCCTCTATACTATGCCTGTGTGTCGTCCTGGGGTGAGCCCGAGTCCGTGGTCAGTCTCTAATCATCTAGTTGGGATACATGTGTTCACGCCTTAGAAGAAAGACCCGCTCCCATCTCGAGTACTTGCACTTGCAGGTTTTGAGTGTTGTAACCATCACCCAACTACGTCGTATCTTCGAGCGTCGTACCAACTTTGATCTCGGACGACTACTTGGCGGTGCGCATACTCTCAAACTTTCATTCCCCAAACTGATTTTTGAAAGGATCCGAAATTCTTATCCAATCGTTGCTTGAGAGGGTGGAAAGTGACATGGCAATGGGGACTTCGTCACTTCATTGCCTGAGATTAGACCCTGTTGTGCGGTCACGCGCTGCGAACCACCTCGTTCCTACTTCCAAGATGAAAGTAAGGGACATATGGCGACCGTATCCTCACATTTTTTACACAAACTTTCACCAGGACCTTCTATATCTCATCCTTGTTGCTCAGGGACGGGTGATCACCCTTGCGAGACCCAAGAAACACTCAATCCACCCTGCAGGTAAGAGGGTCTATCCACTGAATCTGCAGAAGTCTTATTTGGCCCTCCATAGATCTCCACATACTGATGAACACAGCTCACTCCCCATCAATAGTAAACTCGTCCGCATCCGCTTCTTGGCTTCCTCTCTGCCTGCCCAAATATAATGCTTCTGGCTTTGTGAACGTATTCATCACTTTCTTACAGTCGGAGCACAATTCAGAATCTGCTGCAACCCCTCCAGACTCCAAAGCAAAGTCAAGAATCGCTCAGCCTGTCGAGACTCCTTCCCCGACCCGCATAGGTCACGAGGAGGATCCTGCCAAGGCAGACCCATTTCTTCCCCGAATAGACACTAATCCAGGTGTTGATGTCGGACTCGTCTGCGTAACTGCCAACGGGGATTTTGAATCTATACGAGATTGGTGCGACGTTGTCATTGGGGTACGTCCTTCCTTTATTTGCCGGACAGGTCCTTACCTGGGTTACTCGCTCGCTCCAGCGGCTCGAAAACGATGGCACGTTGGCGAGTATAGAAAAGGCCATTCGCAATGGATTGACGGAGTACAGCGTGTCGGATCTGAGCATCCCTGGCCTTCGTCATTTTATCTATAAGTCGAGGGCCCACGTCCAGATCACGGCACCCATCTACGAAGAACCATACGATGATATAAATGAACGTAGGCGGTAAGAATACTGTGTCTTGTCACTCCCGTCCTTTCTGAAATCACTTCCAAGGCTTATCACACTTTACCAAACGTTGCACGATGGGATCCACGCGAAGTCCGGGCAAGATTTACCCCTTAAATTGCAGTATATACGCACCGAAAAGGAGGCGGTTATGGGTTGGGTACGACAAACTCGCGTCTCAGCTGGATACTAAGCTCATCCGGTTTCACTGTAGCTCACGCAACCATTCGAGATGTACGTTGCTGTGTCCCACGGTTTACCCAAGAGTGCGGTGATCAGTGCGGCGAATGCTGTTGCGCGGTGGATAAAGAAAGAAGAGGGAAGAATTTTCTTGCGTGATGCTCCGATATTCTAATTCAGAGCTGCAATCTTTCACAATGGGACCTGCATATTAGAGTAATTTACACGCCTGTTTGATATGTAAATAGAAGGCGCATGTCTTGGGGGTCAATTATCTGGGAGTGCCGTCAACGGCCCGTTATCAGAAGGTTTCCAACTAACGGAACGGTAAATAAAGTCATATGTGTGCGTAGAATATGGGCCATCTAAGCTGACGGTGACCGAAATCACGAAAAGATCATTGCATTGCATCGCGACGTCCAAGGCTCGTTGCAAGTTGGGTCTATTTTGGTTCTCCGTGAAGTGCATGTAACCCTCCACGACCTGCATGAAATTGGACTGTAGGCCACACAGATGAGGCAGGATCGTCGTGTGAAACATACCCCATTGAACTTATCAAAAACCTCGCGAGAAACCTTGCGCAGTGGCAAGGTGAGCTGCTTCGCACTTGGAGGTGCATACGACGGGGTACCCGGCATGGCAACGAACGGCTCGTTCTTGTCCACGGGAAGTTCCTCAATGAAACGGATTGCGTCGAAGAGCCGCTGCCAGCTGTCGAACTCGAACTCAATGAAACCGCGCTTGCCCTGCTTCTTCCAATAGTCATATTCCGCGAACATATGAGCGACGTAGGTCGGCAGGCCGCGTAGAAGCCAGATGAGGTAGGCCATCTTCTGCTTTATTTGGGCAACCGTGACTTGATCATTGTTGGCGGACGACGAAGCCCAGATTTTACAAAATTCTTTGTGCTGTCGCCAGTGTTGTCGCTGGCAGTCCTGAAAAAATTATGTTTTTTGGCGCGGCTTCAAATGTCGTGAGGTCAAGAACATGCCTTATCACAGTATCTTGCTGATCTGTGAACATTGGTCAAGTTGGTAAAGAAGAACTCATTCCATGGATGGCGTACTTGCAATTGGCGCACTTCAAGGGCGCCTTATCGGTAGGGCAGCCATATCGTTCACATGAAGGGTTCGAGCATGTTATGAACGTTCTCTTAACAGTTAGAGGTAGTCCTGACATGCGAATTGGTTTGTATCAATTGTTCTTGCCACTGGCACGCTGTCAGGACATGCATCAAGTTCGCTTATGTCATCAAAACTTATATTATTAGTGCCACCATGTCGTTCTCCCTAGCCGTTCGATGTCGTTCATTGGTTTCTCCGTTTTTCCGTGCATTCCAGAGCCGTGCACTCCTCACGCCCGTACCTCCACCAAGAGGTATATATGCTGTTGATCGGACATGGAGTTATGATCCTCATTTACGTTGCAGGTGACATTACCACCCCGGAAGCATTTCTAAAAGCTATCGGTCGCGGTTCCGAGACGAAGATAACTTTCGAAACGTGGGACGGGCTATGGAAGGCCAACGGCTCGTCTTTGAAGAAAGCTGGTGTGGCTGTGCGTGACCGCAGGTGTGTTCCGTTAACCCACGTATCGGGCAAGGCTTAAACGTCCGTATAGATATATACTATGGGCGATGGAGCGGTATCGTCAGCAAGAAGAACCTTCTGACTATGCTCGTGAAGCCAAGCCCAAGAAAAAGATAAGAGGGTGCGTAGGTTCCCGTGTCAGAAGAGTGACTCAGATCCATACTCTGGCAGACATGGACCCGCCGTACAATATGGCAAGCGTATCCGGTCTCGGCGACGCAAGTGAGTCGGTAGAGCGCCTCAATATTCCTGTCTTGTAAATATGCACAAATGCGTCCGGGAGAGCCTAATTCTTGTAGCGCATACGGCAACTATCTGGTGCTACAAACTACAATACGACAATTCAACACGCTAACTTTGCGATTCCACCGTCACCGTCGCCGTTTCTGACGGTACAAGCTTCCGCAGGGTCACATCATAGACAACTGGTGACAATTACTGAGATATCGATATCCTAGAATGTGGCAACTGAATCTCACCTTCTTCGATTTTCTTAATGTCGTACTTGAGGGAGTCAAATCGACGACGAAGTGAATCGTTTTTAAGATTCAGCTAGGGGACCATACGAATGAGAACAACGTGGGTGTGAAGGAGAAGCTCACGTACCATGGAAAATCCGGTGAACACCTCTTTAGCGAACACAGAAATCCGCAGGGGAGCTTCGAAGTCGCTCAGTGTAACGGCGTTTACTGCTAGACGCGACTTTGTCCGAATTATGCGTTCTCATGTAAAACAAGGAGGGATGAGTGCGCACCAGCTCATTGATGACAGTTATGACGCCGTGTAGATAGTCTTCGGGGACCAATGAGAATCTGTCTTTCCACTCCTCTCGAACTAGAAGCACGTCACATAAGGACGCGAGTGATATGGCACACGTACTGCCAAGCTGCTCAGCGACGCTATGCAATGATGCAAGAGTTCCGTCTGTCAGAAAGCGGGCAAGGACAACCGAAAACACGGCCGCTCTAAGGGCGGTAGTCCACAGCTCTTTCCATTTCCACACCTCATCCCGGGGAATTGTCTCTGCCAGGGCAGCCGCAACCTCGTGGCAACTGTCAAAAACGGGTTGCAACGCTTCAAGTAAAGCTGGAACTGAAGAAGCGTCAAAGGAGACCGTGCTCAGAGGTCGGCGACGCGTCTCTCACTATCTGACTTCGGGGTCGAGTGAACCTTGTCAAGGGTGCTTGTCATGACGCGCGTTTTCTTTTCGAATGCTACAACATGTTCACGGATTGCCTGTGTCAATATGAATTTGTGAGGTCTTCTTATAAGGTGGCACACAAATCACTTCTTTGTGCTGGGCTTCACTTTCTAGTAGATCGTTGATGGACCCGAGATCTCGAGGATTCATTGTCGTCGCGGCGCGTTGACAGAAGTGACAGGTCGAGTCACGTGGATCGACTCAGATTCTTGAGGCAAGGTTCTTCTTCTTTCTGCTCCTTTATCACTCCTTTATCACTCATAGACAACACTAGCATACGCTTGGCCCCATATTTCGCTCGCTTTCCAAAGAAACTCCTTGGATTCTTCGTTAATTGTCGCGTATGCTTCCTGTAAACATCGATGACACAAAGCAAGTGCAAGTTCTACTTGAACGTCTCCGCAATGACCCCGTTGGGAGCGAGGGATCGACCGACAGCGTTATGAAGGTCGTTTTTGATTACCTTTTCAAGGTGCCCGCGGTCCCATCGGACGGCGTGTATCATTGGTTTTGCCAGCGCGCCGACAGTGTCACCCGGGAGGCAGCCACCTTTCTTATCCGGCTTTTTGCATATGATAGCCAACGGGTTGATGACTGGAGGGCGCGAACGAAAACAATTCTCGCATCTTGCTGTGACTGTGTTCGGGGACTTCAAGAGGCGAAGAGAACATCTCAACATACGTGAGTGCACCTTATTGTCTAACTTGTTGCCATCTTGACCAGTTGACTCAGATACTTGGCAGCATTCCCTTTTAAGACCCGCCAAACCTTCATGTGTAGCTTCAGCAGCTGGGAGACTACCATGTTTATAGATGGCCTTGCTGCCTGTCGCATCTCCATAGACGATACCACAAGTCCTGCAGGTGTCACACTTTTAGACGCACCTCCAGCCCTAGTGTATCTTGCCCTGTCAAATCTTGATATTCTCCTCGACAGCCGGGTTTTATCCATCATCGAAACACACATTCCCGCTTCCGAATTCACATCATGGCCACTAGACCCGCCCCCACCTGGTTTGTTCTACTTGTCGCTCCACCAAAGCCCGTCCATCCGTCGGTGGGCTGAGCTGCAAATAATGCGGTGTCAGCAAACGCCCATGCCGTCGGAAGCATTTGTTGGCTCATATCACACGGCGTTCGAGGCAGTCGTAGATGTTCTGACCAAGAGCAAGCCTGCCCAAACGCTTAGCTCAGGTCCGACCTTCCCATTTTCCCAGGATACTGCGAGTATCTGGTCGGGGTTTGTGCCCATTCTTCGGTTGTTACCCCTCAAGTTCCTCAGACAGGGAGAGCAGACTGCTGTCGACTTGTGTCACTTCGTCGCTGGACACTTACACGATACAGGACCTCGTACGTACCCTTTCGCGTCTCAACGAACATACCCTTTGATGTCTTTGCCAGATTTCGCGGATGTACTTCGATGCTTTGTATTCCTCCTTCGGCGGCTAGGCGCGGACTTCTGGTCGATGGAAAGCTCTGACTACCCTCAAGTCATTTTCGATGCAATCAAGGACAACCCATCCTTTGCGGACTTGACACGTGACCCGGGATGGAAGAATAATGAACCTTGGCTCTTGGCTTGGTTTTCTCATTATCTCCATAGTATATGGACCTGGCAGATTTTCGACGACGTTCTTGTCAGGATGGTTGATTTTCTGTGCGAAGAATTGCAACATGAACGCTTTCAAGAAGTTCGTCCTGCCAGTATGATTGCTGCCACAGACGTATGTTTGTCTCTCTGCGTTATCGTGGACTTACGCATATACTTGACAACAGCTACTTCACACCGTTCTCTCCAAATCAGAGAGCAAGATAGATTCTACCCGACGCTTGGCCGCTCTTCATTCGATTGACATTCACGTGGACCGCTTCGTCTCCGTGGCCTTCTCGCGGACATACAGTAGCCCAGAGTGGGTTGCCGCTCGCACGTCAATTCGGACTCTAATATCGAGGATATCGAGGATCGATTGCCAAACCATTTCAGAAACTATCTCTCAATTGTCTCGAGCGTTATCCCACCATGGCTCAGAGATAACTGCCCCTGACGTACGCAAGCAGACATGGGCCAAGATTTTTTCCAGTATTCAGCCCAATGACTCTGACGCCGTCTTGACAATGATCCCTATTGCCGCACAATTCGCCCATCTTAGTCCTCTGACCAAAAGCGCGTTTGCTACCGTCCTTAACAAACAAGGCTCCAATGCGAGAGTGGCTTTTGACGAAGTCAATGGCGCCTTAACGGTCTTTCGAGCCGGCTTCTCTGAAGTCATCTCGAAGTACACCAACAACAACTCCTCCGAAGTCACTGAATCGCTTCTTCGCCGACCTGGTGTAGCGAAAGACGTGGCCGTTCTGATGTTGTGTCCAAGCGAAGATCTCCAAGGCGCCGCTCAATCGCTGGTGGGACAGGCCTTTGATGCGGACGGACGCGTGGAATGTTTTCATGCCATGCTCAGGAATCTGCTCGGCGACACGCTGCAAGGTATCTTTGCTGTCATGGAAACATTCACAAAATATGCGGCTATTGTACCGGAGGCCTGCGACATCTCAAAAGCTCTGGTTCGCTGCTTGACGGATGCCATTGAAGTACTCTGCTCGTCGCCCGACAGCTTGTTACTTGATGACGAGTTCCTGAAAACTGACAGTGGCGTCTCCCTGCGGGCTGCCTTGCCAAGGTTTTGGGCCCTCATGACGGAGTCTATTTCCATTATTTTCAGGAAAACGCCTCAATGGTCCGTTTATTTCGACCCCGAGGATATGATCCGGTGGATGCGAGACGCACTCATCTTTGGGCGAGAAATGCTAGCTCAGTGGCGAACGTTCGAATTTGCTTCTATTCGCAATATGGATCCCTCATCTTCCCAATTACGTTCGAGACAGAAACTTTCGCGGGTTGGAAAAAAAATGATTGATGATCTCCAACAGTTTTTACCGGAGCTGACCAAGTGGTTGCGTTTGACTGATGAAGAATTACTCCATCAGTCGTTCGCCCTGCTCCAGTCTCTCTTAGATTGTTTCAGAGAAACCGGTGTACGGCCATCGGAGACGGGCGTGCAAAAACTCATTCGACACATCGAGGGCTCGCGGAGTAAAGAGGCCAAGATTCAGACACGACTGGACTCGGCTCGCATACTGAAACTTGAAGCCAGCCTCGCCGCATTCGAAGAAGATGACGACATTGAATTCGTGTCTCATACAGTTGTTGCGAAGACAGTACGGCCCAAACCCTCAATAGATAAAAAGTCTAGCGCAGGTTCCTCCGGTCGAACTACGGCACCTGATATTAAACTATCTAAAGTGTCATCTCTCCCATCCAAAGTACCGCCACGCCAATCTGGTTCCTCCTCGGCCAAGGATTTTCTAAAAGAATCTCACGTGCCCCGCGCGCAAACGACTTCGTCCAAACAGGCCCCGCCCAAGGACACAAAACTACGTTCTGCAGAGAAACGCCCCTCCTCCGATGAAAATTCGAGCGATGGAGGAAGCGATCGTGAAGGTGGTCTAGCCGCACTGGGCAAGTTCCAGCGTACTCAGCAGAAGAAACCGACGGAGCGTCGCCAAATAAAGGTGTTGGAAATTCCAACCCAAATGAACAACTCTGCACTCCAACGGATGCGCGAACGTGACAATGCCCGAAGAAGGGTCCTGCGCATGAAACCCGATGTATCTCGCCTTCATCGCACGATACTGTCTTGGGATTACGAGCACAGCGATCCTGATCCTCCCTCCGATGGTTTCAAGGCGCCTTTGAATCGCATACCCGATCGTTTTTCAGACTACAGTCATTACCAACGCGTTTTCGAGCCTTTACTGTTGCTGGAATGTTGGGCTCAAATACTCCAGTCGAAGGAGGAAGCTACGGGGATGTTTGAATCCAAAATTGTTTCACGCCAGTTCGTTGACGACTTCGTGAATTTCGACCTGGTTATTATCGAACCTGTTAAAAAGGGATGGTTCCTCAACGAGACGGACGTCATCCGCCTGAGCCATCCAGGAGGAGAGCATTCGGTGATGGGGAAGGTGACATACTTCAAGCTCAATACATCTACGCAGCATTCTGCTATCCCAAGAGCCGCTGTGGGGCCCCAGCACGCGGTTCAAGTATCAATACGATGTTACCTCGGGAACAGAAGAGACCCCGGTCTGCAAATTGGAAGCACTTGGCAAATCGGGAAAGTATTAAGGTAGAAGCAGGCTGAAGTTACGTGTTCGGAAACAGTGTGCTGATTCTGTCTTTCAGTCTGAGTACATTGCATCGAGAATATGGCGCACTGATGGGACTGCCACATTACGACTGCGCTGACTTCATCTTGAAGCCTCAGTTGCCGAAGCCACCGCGTCTTGATCATACAGAAGTTGAGGTCGCCATGACCAAGTACAACGTGAATGAGCCCCAAGCACGTGCAATTGTTAGCGCACTGCGGACGGACGGCTTTACTCTGATACAAGGGTTAGTCGAACTCGTGGTACCCGGAATCGTGTCTGACTAAGCCAACGATAGTCCTCCTGGGACTGGCAAAACGTCGACTATCTGTGGATTAGTCCAAGCATATCTCTCCAGTCGTCCGCAACTTATATCAACAAATGGCACTCGGCAACCAGATAAGATCGTGCCGAAGAAGGTTCTTCTCTGCGCGCCGAGCAACGCCGCAATTGACGAGATAGCGAATCGGCTCAAGGAAGGCGTATCCGGAGCTGGTAGACGAAGCGTGATTCCGAAAGTTGTTCGGGTCGGGACGGACAAATCCATTAATGTCAGCGTGAAGGACATCTCACTAGACAACCTTGTCGAGCAGAAGTTGGATTCAAGTCAAAGCGCACGTGGTGGTTCCAAAGATTCTGCAAGCGAGATCGCCCAGTTGCGCTCCGAGCTTGAGACAGTTCGCAAATCACGGCAGGAAAAGCAGACTGAATTGGCGGAGCTGCACGACAATGTGGCGAAAAGCACGGCTCTGGACGACGAGATAAAAAGGCTCAACTATCGGCGAGTCACGATTATTCAGAAGCTTGATAGGCTTAGAGATCAACAGAAGTCGGACTACCGAACGATGGATGCGGTTCGCCGCAAGTTCCGAATGGAGGTCCTTGCAGAGTCCGACGTAATCTGTGCCACATTATCTGGGTCAGGCCACGACGTTCTGGAAGCCCTTGAGTTCGACATGATTATCATAGACGAGGCAGCACAAGCCATTGAATTGAGCTCTTTGATCCCTCTCAAATACAATGTGACTCGTTGTGTCATGGTCGGAGGTATGATGGTTTCCCACCGTTTTGAGCTGCTCCTAAGTGTTGTGCAGATCCTCAACAGCTCCCACCTACCGTTATCTCGCAGGAGGTCGTATTTATTTATTTGTTGCGAGTCCTCTGTGTGTGTGCTCACATCCTGTTTAGGCAACAAAGTATTCGTACAACCAATCGCTGTTCGTACGTCTGCAGAAACTCGACCCAGATGTGGTCCACTTGCTTAGGTTCGCTTTTTTCGTGCTTTCTCATTTCATTACGTGACCTATCATTTATCATATATCAGCATCCAATACCGAATGCACCCTTACATCAGCCAACTACCCAGTCGTGTCTTCTATAACGGCCTACTAAAGGATGGTCCAGGGATGGCTGAGAAGACCGATCGTCCCTGGCACGTAAGCAACTTGTTTGAGCCCTACAGATTCTTTAACGTCCATCGCGGACGAGAGTCGCCAGGAAAGTTTCACTCCTTGATGAACCAGGCTGAAGTCCAAGTCGCCGTTGCCCTATATGCTCGCCTGTTGAAGGAGTTTAGTTCCGTGGATTTCAATTTCCGCGTTGGGATCGTTTCCATGTACCGTGCTCAGATCTTAGAGCTACGCCGCGCGTTTGAGTCACGGTTTGGGTCCAGTGTCACGAACCAGGTCGATTTCAACACCGTAGACGGATTCCAGGGACAAGAAAAGGACATAATTATCCTATCGTGTGTCCGCGCTGGCCCCGGTGTACAAAAAGTGGGCTTCTTATCAGGTACGTTTTAGAACCTAGAGCCGTGAATCTCAGACGATTTTGTAGACGTTCGACGTATGAATGTTGCGTTGACTCGCGCACGAGCGTCATTGTTTGTACTCGGACACTGTCCCACTCTGGAGCGAAGCGACAACACATGGAAAGACATAATAACCGACGCACGTGCGCGCGCTTGCTTGATCGAGGTAGGTAATCGTACGACTCGTCGTCGTGCGACCGACGCAATGACTCCTCTAGGCGGATGTAGAGCTCTTCACGGCCCCAAAGACAAAGACAAAAGCCCCGCCTAAGCCGCTATCTTCTAAGTCTCCGAATAAGGCAGCAACTAACGTTCACATCGTCCCCGATACACTTGTTGCCGCGCGGAACATTGGTTCACAGGGTGCAGCGCCCTCAGCATCTTCACATCTCTCTCTCTCTCCCGCAAAGCCCGCTCCTGTTCCTGTTCCGTCTGGACTTGTGCTTCCGCGTAAACCTGCACCTAGCCTACCTACTGCGACACTTCCGCGCAAACCCGCATCCAGTCTACCTCCCGCTACACTTCCAGCTGCGCCCGTGACCTTTCCCAATTCAACAAATCAGCAGCCACGTCATGAAGTAGACTCTGGTCGTCCTCCGGTGCCAAGCGAGTCTTCGGCTGGAACCGGCCCCAGGCCCACACAGAATCCTCCACGAGTCTCGCAACCCGTCAAAATCAAACGACCAAAGCAGCCACCTAACATTTTCATTCCGAAAAAGGTGCGGTTTAAAATGTTCAGTATCGTCTTCGGTGCACCCAACGCTTGAATTCGTAGCGTCCTGCCAACGGCGACGGGGGGCCGCCTAACAAAAAGCGCGCGTAACGCCACTCCATTTCTTTATTGGAGCCTGCATGAATATATCGTCTCCGAATATGTGGGTCTCGATCAGGGTATGCAGACCCTTCCCTTGGACATGTATAATAACCTATTTTGCCCCGGTCTGGTACTTAGATTCATGTACTGTATCTATACAATTAAATTATTGTCCGTTGTGTTGTCTGCCTTCACCGGTGGGAGCTCCCAACCGTCAGGACCGAATTTTGGCGTCACCATCATGTGTCCCGCTTTATCCTTGAAAGGCTTGGAAAACGTACACAGTGTCTTTCCGAGAGTGGGCAACCAAGCAGGGTTGATGAGAGTCAAACCTAGTTGAAGAAAATGTTAGTGGTGTTGAATTTCCCCTACGAACATCTGACCTTTGAGCCAGATTTGACTTGTCCGCACGACCTCATGGTACACAACAAAGTCGGGGGGAGACGTCGTGGCAAGCACAGATGACGGGTGTATGAATACATCCTCGGATATGCCCAATGCCCTGTATGGAACCCCTTTTGCCGTCGTACGCTGTGCGCCTGTCGCGCTGTTCTTGTCGACCAACTCTTTGCGTACGGCAACTTGATCGATGAAAGACGACGTGAGAAGTTGGCGGAGAACCCTGAGCTACAGAAAGAACAATGCGCGGTGAGTTTTTATGTCCTACTCGTACTATCCGGCTATTGTGGTACCTGAAGGTCCTTTGGTGGTGGGAGCTTGGGAACGAATCCGGCGTCGGTGTCAGAGAAATTGGTGCGGACAATATTGCTGATTTGAGCCCTCAGTTTATGTATCTCTTCCATAGCCTGCAGTAGTTGAGTAAGTTGAGACAGGAAACCAGTATGGGGTCGCATACCTTAGGTCTTACGAAATGTTGCTCACAAAACGACTGACCTCCACCCGCGTATTCATAAGCACCAACCACAGAGAGGATCCTGAACAGATCGCTCGTGGATTTGCCGAGTGATGCATGATACTAAGCAGAAACTTTTGAGTCTGGCGCAGAACGGCTGTCTGGGATGAGTTTACCTACCTGCTGCGATTGGAAATACTCTCGCCGCCGGTGTTTCAACATTTCCTTTTCTCGTACCTCTTCTTTATTGAGATGTACTATATCCTCTTCGCCTCTTGATGAGTGTTCGACACCCAGCGCATCTTCGCGGAGGAATGGGTCGCCCACGGACATTGCAGCGACGATCCCAATGGCGTATGGCAAACAGCCGTGGCGACGACTGCTTGTTAGCATTTTTGAAAAGCGGGGAGACAAAGGAAAGAGAGACATTGTTCGACCGAGGTCTGACACTGTGTTCCCTGCAACGTTGGGGAGAGCTTGCAAAGCCCCGAGATACATCAGTATCTTCTCAGCTTGTATGAGCGACTGACGGTCTGGCGGAGTAGGGAATGGAAAGTTGGCGACAGCGTCGATATGCATGCATTTCATTTGCAGGACTACGCCTTCGATAGGCACGCGAAGGATTTCAGGCTGAGAGAACTGGTCGAAATAATTCTCGAACACCGCGGATGAGTACAGTCTGTAGCAGTGTCCCGGTCCTGTTCGACCAGCGCGACCGGCTCGCTGGGCCGCTGAGGCCTTGGATGTCCAACTGATTTGGAACGATTGGATTCCGTTGGCAAGATTGTATTTGCGCTGAGACCCTTCATAAGATCATGGTCGAAAGAGTCTAGGATTGGCGTACCTCCTTTGCTCTCCCGCAATCAATGACATACCGGATGCCAGGAATCGTCAGAGAAGTTTCAGCCACGTTGGTTGCAACGACGACTAGGCGTGTGCCCGCAGGTGGCGGTTCAAATACCTTCATTTGCCTTTCAGAAGAGAGCAACGAGTACAACGGTATGATGTGCATTGGGACTAGGATCGGACGTCAAATTGATTTCACAGTCAGTGAGAGATGGGTAACTCACCATCGGACTCTTCGGCGTCGATACCTAAGGCCTGGTCTTCCGCTTCATCATCAGTATCCAACGCATCTATATCCGCGTCTGCCCCGTCGTCTAGATTGTGGTCTACATCGAAGGCAAGGTCTTCTTCACGAGCATCCCCGAGCTCCATCTCCTCGGCTTCGATGTCAACTAGTAGATGTATCAATATTTTTTTCAGTTCCGCAGATGACATCATTCTGACCTTGCGCAGGCTTTATATTGATTGGGTCCTCTTCATTTGTGAAAAACCGTCGCGCGTCAAGCCTAGCTTGTGTACCATTTCGACGCTTCTTGCGCTCTTTGATGCTTTCGGCACCGTATCTCTCTTTCAGCCTCTTGCAGACGCCGGATATCTCGTTTTGACCGGTGAGAAAGATGAGGACGCCCCCGGGTGGCAGTCTCGCGTGAATCTTGGAGGCCTTACGAATGGCCTCTCTGACATAGTCCGACACGGTTAGACGATTAAAGTGAACCGTTACCGGGTATTGCCGCGCCGGAACCTCAATGACAGGAGGTGGGGTGGCAAAGAGGGTGGTATTCTCCACAAAGTCACTGATCCGAAGCGTCGCGGACATAATTATCAAACGAAGGGGCTGTGAATGAGTTAACCGGCTATCGCATAAGGCACGTGTTGAACGAACCTTGATATCCTTCCCGTCTTTCCACATACTTTCGCGCAGTTTCACAACACGACTCAAGACGCCAATCAAGATATCTGTGTTCATGCTCCGTTCGTGCGCCTCGTCAATGATGAGGACCGAATACTTGGAGAGTAAAAAATCTGAAGCCAGTTCACGCAATAAGACACCATCTGTCATGAACTTGATCGACGTTGAGGGCGATACAGTAGCATCGTAACGTATCTGATAAGAGACACGCGATGACGGCAGTGAAAGTTCGTGAGCCACTCGCGATGCCATAGACATAGCAGCGACTCGTCGCGGTTGTGTGATGCCGATCATTCCCGGATTATCTGTAACATTATATGAAGATAGGCGAAAAAACGGTTGCGTGTGCAACGTACCACTTTCGGGTGACCCAAAGCCCGCTTCAAATAGGAATTGGGGGACTTGCGTCGTCTTGCCGCTTCCTGTCTCACCACAGATTACGACGATCGTATTCAATAATACCGCTTCCATGATGGGCTGTTCCTCTGTCACGATAGGTAAAAGAAGCCTTGCGTTTTCAATTTCAGGTGGCCGTGTCACAAGGACTACCTTCTTCTTAGCTTCCGTTGACTGCCCAAAGGTTTTGAGGTGTTCCACAAAAGACGTAGATGGGAGGCTGATATCTTCGCCGAGTGGCCCGCGCATCTCCGTTGGTGCAGAGTTATCTGTCTTCCTCCTTTTCCTTGGCAGACAATGTTCTTGTTGAACATTCTCCTCGGGTGGAGGATGAAGGAAATCTTCTTGCACTGGGGCCACGTAGTCCTTGACAGTGCTAAGTTGGGTCACAGCCCATTGCTTGAACCCCCCACTCCTTCGTGGAAGAGAGGCTAGGCCTGCATCTCGAGAAGATCCCACATCAGAAACATCGGACTGTGCTTCTGAGGTGTCGTCAGCTTCACTCCCATCAGAGTCCGCTGTGCCTCTTTCAGCTTCCGAGGTGTCGTGTTCAGAATCTGAGCTGTCGAACGAAGACTCTGAGCCACCACCTGGTAGTGTCGTTGGTGGTACTCGTTTCCACCTTTGCAAGATGGTCTTCAAATCGGCCACGTCACGATAGCACCAAAAGAAAAGATAAAACAGGCGCACCCTAGTACCCTTCCCTTTCTTCCTCACGATTCTAGCTTTCGCAACAGACCCATCCGCATTCCGTTGCAGGGCACTTCCTACCGTGGAAGCCGGCACTTCCTGTTTTTTCATTGCAGTCGAGAGTGAATCCACGACGACGACAGGTTCCCGAGGCGATGGATCTCCTTGACCCTCTTTTGAAAATTTCTCTGAGTGAGAATCGTCGGCGGCTCCGTCACTGCCGTCGCTCTCCTCAACGTCGGCAAAGCGACCCGCTTTTCGTTGGCGCGAATGGAGTGCACGTCTAACATCCTTGTCTTCTAGCTTGTCTAGCCTGTCTTGCACCGTAGTAGTTTTACCAGCACCGAGGGTAGCTGAGGAGTGTAGTAGTAGTGTATTGGGAAATTCGGCCTGACTATGGCTTCAGCCAGGGGTCAGCGCAGTTATACGACAGAGGGCATCATTCGCTCACGCGAGTTTTCCGAATAGCTCGGCGCGTTCTTCCTTCTTTAACTTTTTCTCCTAAAAAATGAAGATGTGCGATCCAGATTTTGACAGAACAGGATGCAGAGTACGCACGATGTATTTATCTAGTCTCTTCCTCTTCTTGCTCGACGCCTTTGACTGGGACTGTGCGAGCAACTGCTGGAGATGAGCTGAGAAACGGCGTCGTTGGAAACAACTCACCTCTTGCTTCAGTTCTTCCCTACGCCTCTGCTCTTTCTCTTCAATAGACTTATGCTGCACAATATCCGCATTCGTATCCACGGCGAGTTGTTTTCCAGAGCTAGAGCGATTCTTTCTACGCTTATGAGACGAGGCGACTGCACTGTTTCGGCGTGCCTTTGCGTTAAACCTTTCTGGTCTGTTCATCATGAGAGGTGTCTCAGTTAGTAGCGAGATGGGTCCGGCGCTAAAACTATGGCCGTGATGATGCAGAACATTCAAGTTATTGATAAGATAAGATAATACATCCTCGGGCTATCCCACATTATTCCCGTCACTGATCAGCCTCGCTTGACTACACAATCACAACGCAAGCGATTTCTTCCACCTGTAACGCGACGATAGAGAAAGAGACGAGACGAGACGGGTTGTTATAGAGAACCTCGCGTAAAAAGCCACAGGTGTCACGCGTGTCACGTGCTATGTTTTGAGAAATAAGGTGCTGCCTCCTTCTGGCCCGACTCTCGATGTACAAAAGCTCACACCCTGCATCTTCCCCAGGCCCACGCCATGTCACCCGACCTCCGTATTATCCACCGGAACTACCCTCACCTACTAAACGTCCTCGTTTGGGTAGTACACCGTCATCATCAAGCTCCCGTTCACTACCCTCGACGCCTTCACGGAACCGCAGTGACCCTGACTTCTTTCAAACGCGCTTTGAAAGCGCGATGCGCCTGAAGGATACATGGGAAAATCTCGCGCAGCGCTACGCCCGTCCTCTTGACGAGGACGACATCATTGATTTACGCGAGGAAAAGGTCGTGAAGGACTGCGGCGTCGTACGGAACATCGTTACACAGATCAATTTCGGCGACATCTCCGTTCCGGATGAATTGGTAAACGATGCCAGCAGCGATGGCGGTGGTGTGCACAGTGAAGATGAAGACCAAGTCGATGAGATCGATGCTCTCTCTCACGGAGCACGGGTCAAGAACAAATTAGAGGCCCAACTCAGACGGGTCAAGCCAATACGGGAACTCGATTCCGAGGACGAGAGCGATCTCAGAGAGTTTCTGGAGGCCGAGAAACGGATGCGAGAGGAAGATCCCCGCCGGGTGGAGGAGGAAGTGGAGGAGGAGGAAGTGGACTTGGCGGATGAATTGGTGGAAATCTCAAGTGATGAGGAGACGAAGGATGGAAACGCAGACCGTGAGTCGGATGATGAATTGGGGGGTTGGGAGCACGACGAATCGACGGCGATATACGAAGTAAGAAGAGATGAAGAAGAAATTATCGAGATATTCGATACGCCGCCAACCTCACCGCCGTCGTCACCTGTAGCTATGAGCGAGCCACCTGATAGATTATCTGATATGATTTGATTTATTTAAGCCCTTTGCCCATGACATGCACGCAACATTGACAGAGAGAGTACGTGAGCACACACAACACCAAACATGGATCGATTTCCTCTGCAGTTCCTCTCGGCCATTCTCTCTCAACCCTGTTTCCCCGCCGCCGCCCACGCACACGACCCGTAATATTCGCTTAGCCCTCGACCCCGCTTCCTTACCCTCTCTTCAACCCCAACCACTCCCTCTTCTTCCTCTCTTTATCCCCTAACGTCCTCCTCAGCATAACGAGTCATGGTACGTCAATTCCCGATTTTCCTCGATATCAAGACGCTATCTTTTCTGCTCTTCAGGGTCAGATCTTGTCTCACCCAAGTCAGCCGCTGCCCGAATTCTTCGCACAATCTTTTGAGCCCTAATATGTTTTCACTCGCAGTAACCGGGAAACACACCCAGACTGGCAAGAATGCTCGTTTCGCTTATGGCCTCTCTGAGATGCAAGGATGGCGATTAAGTGAGTTTCGCAGTCCTGACCCTTTGCCATTTCTACTGTCACATAAACAACCCTCATCATTCTTTCCGCTTCTTTCTCGGGGAAATGCGATTCCTTCAACCCTCATTCCCGTGTCTTCTTGATCTCCTGATCTATTTCCTACAGCTATGGAAGATGCACATGCCATTTCACTTGACCTAGACGAACCTCGTTCAGATACAATCTCTAACACTTTCTTCGCAATATATGATGGCCATGGAGGTATAGCGCCGACGTTCTCTCCACCCTTGTATTTGAAGTTGAATGACTTATCTGCAGGCGGCTCGGTCGCACGATTTGCCGGCCAGAATGTGCATAAACGGTTGGTAAAGGAAGACTCGTACCAGCAACAAAATTACGAAGACGCTATGAGGCGCTCGTTCTTGGGTACCGATGAAGATTTGCTTGCAGGTATATAGTATGTTTGGTGGTGCCGCGAGACATACACTAACTAAGCCTAGATCCTGCATACACAAGGGATCCTTCTGGATGCACGGCAGTCACCGCTTTAGTCACAAGAGACAACAAAATAATCGTTGTATGCACTGGTCCCTTTTTTTTCTGTGAGACTGTCGATGTACTTAGCAAACCATCAAGGCAAATGCTGGTGACTCGCGAGGTGTCCTCAGCGTAAACGGCACGGCGAAGCCGCTAAGTTTTGATCACAAGCCCGTGAACGAAAGTCCGTGATGTCTCAAATACCAATTCCTTAACATCCTGACCTGAACTTTAGCGGAGAGGAAACGAATAGTAGCGGCCGGAGGCTTTATCGAATATGGGCGCGTGAATGGTTCGCCTCTGCTGTTTTGATAACCCACGTGAAAAGTTTGACAAATTTAATATAGGAAATCTGGCCCTCGCCAGGGCCTTGGGTGATTTTGAGTTCAAAAAGAACTACTCTCTCACCCCCGACAAGCAAATCATCACGTCAAATCCTGATATCACCGAGCATGACATCACAGAAGACGACGAATTTTTCGTGCTGGCCTGCGACGGTGAGTTTCGGCAAAACTTCACCGACCCCGCTTACGAAGACACCTCCAGGAATTTGGGACTGCCTGAATTCGCAGCATGTCGTTGACTTCGTTCGTCGCGAAGTCGCACAAGGAAAGCCCATGGGCCAGATCTGCGAGAATATTATGGAGCACTGCCTGGCTCCCGATACCCACGGCGCACAGGGTATCGGTTGCGACAATATGACGATCCTGATTGTCGCCATTCTCAATGGCAAGACCGAAGAGGAGTGGTATGCCATGGTCAAGGACCGCGTCGAAAGGAAATGCGGCTATAACACTCCCGATGCACCACCACAGATATATTCGGCTACTCGCTTGATGGCGTGGAGGACACGACGGGCAAATTTCGATGCGTTGGAGCGCGAGGATCAAGAGCAGAAGACATATGACCGAAATGACCCATTAAGTGGAGCACATCCCACCTCACTCGAGCAGCTGACGAGGGTAATCACGGATAAATTTGGCGCTGGCATTTCATTTCGTCCGGGATCAGGTATCAGAAGCGACGCGGGCGCCATCATGTTCCAAGATGATAGCGACGAAGACGGGCAACATGACGAACACATACCCCCTATTTTGGAAGGTAGACTCTCAGAAAACTTCGAGCATGAGACGCCGGAGGACCTCGAGGAAGAGCTCGCGGATGAAGAGGAGGCCTTTGAGGAGCCTTTCAACAGCGTGATATATCTGTCCCAAGCCGAGAAGGATCGCGCGGAAATTCGTGCAAATGGTGTACACGGGCATGACCAAGGCCCGCCAACACCGTCGTCGACGTCAACCCAGGAGCCGCCGTCCCCCCCACCCGACACACCACGCAGCGAGACCTCGCCACCTCCACAGCAGCTACCTACCACGCAGAAACAGCTGTCTACTGGAGACAAGGCCCTTCCCGCGGCGACGGTGGAATGCTGACTCGACGAGAGTAGGACGCATTGTGAAGATGTCAGGAGGCGCTTTATAAATCGACCTGTATCTCCAGCACGTATAACTATGTATGTGTCTCCGTAATGATTTCTTGTATGTGATACGCGCACACTCTTTTACATGTGTTTACAAGGGTTGCTGCTCATTTTCTGTTTGTCACTTCCTAGCATACCATTGTATTACAACGAAATACTTTGCGTGTGTATTTTTTCCTCTTTAGAGAACATTTCGTAGGACAACCAGCTCCTTCTCGCACAAGCATAGGATGGCGGTCTGCCCACCAACATGCACAACTCCAACACCAAGTAGAGAGCCCGATGTGTTCCCAGTTACCCTCAGAATCGCCTGTTTCGCCGAGTTGTTCTTGGGCTCTGAGTCGCGATATAAGTATAAATTTCCTCCATACCCCCCTCCTCCGCCTTCAAAGGCGATCACGGCTTTCGAGGGGACGTGGTAGGTAAAGCGAGTGTCCCGTTTTGAAGCCAGCACGAAGGCCAACGCAGAATATGTAGACGTATGCGTCCACACTGGCCGGCCACTCGGCGCGTCCTCGTTGGACAGCACAAAGCGCGGTCCGTCGATCGCATGTTTGACCACCATCGAAATCTCAGAGCTACTCCCCGGCAATGGCGTCGACAGCGCAGTAAACGGCACATCCCAGTCCTCGTGCGCCCACGCGGGGTCGGTACCATTCGCATATACCCACGTAATGCACGTGTCCGTCCCGACCGTAGAATCCACTTCTTCGTCGGCCTCGCCATCGGCGAGACTGGGGCGCGCCCCGAGTGCGCCACCTTGTTGCAGCTCTGCAGTGTACTTTTCGAGGCTCTCGCGAATCGCGTAGAGCTCGGACGGGTCGAGCGTTTCCGCGACCTCAGTCTGCCCGGAGGACGCATTGAATACGTCCGGCCAGCGTGTGCCCGCGTGTTGCTTCTCGAGGTGCAGCGTGAGGATACCGTAGGTGTGCGCGCCCTGCGCGTCCCACGTCCAGAAGCTCGACGAGGGCGAGATGCCACCCCACAGCGGAGCGGCGGCGTAGCGTGGGAAATCGGCGCCCTGGACGAGCACGGTGAGCGTCTGTGGGGAGAAGAGGACGTTGATGTCGCCCTTGGAGGTGCTTGAGGGGAACGGGAGCGCTACGGTGACCTCCTCGGAGTCCTGCGTCCACGCATAGGGCGGCGGCTTTGTTGGCTCGGAGGGTCCATCCGCGCTGGGAACGACTTCGTTCGGGGAGGGTTCCACGGCTGGCTGCCCGATTCGCCGATAAGGTGAACCTCCTGCGAGGATAAAGACGCTGCGTTGTTTCTCGTAGGCGAGATAGAGGGGAACGTTGGTGCCCCTACGATGCCAGAGGACCTCCAGGGGACGACCAACGGTATTGTCCGCCGCGGCGTCTGGCGGTATTCGGACGGCTACGACATCAAACTCTGCGGGGGGTACCTTGTGGCTGGAGGATACGGCGGGAGGAACCTCGGTGAAGCATTTGAAGGATAGCACCGCGACGGCTTGGCCATCTACGGACGACGCGGTATGCAATCGGAAGGGAGGGGGCGACGATGTCGAAGGCCTCAACGAACTTGGGAGCTCGTAGAACCCCAGGAGTCCCGCGGAGTTGGTGGTCGATGACAACGTCAAAACGTACAGTGTGCCATGGCCGTCAGCACACAGTAGAGTTTGGGCATCAAGGAAGACAGAGGATGGATATTCTCGCTGACGTGATTCAGATGCTGGAGTCTGGGTAGGCTGAGGAATATCGTATATTGCTCCAAAAGACGGCCGGAGAGTGTCCTGGAGCTATCGAGTGAATGGAGTCAGTTATTGGTCGCATGGATAACTCTCACATGGTCAAGCCGGATCGAAATCACACGGAGGTTCTCGTCGATATAGACGGCCTGCTCGGCGTCAGGGCTCACGCTAAGATGGTTGTGTCGAATCCGGCTCTGGGCTTCTTGAAACGAGAAGTGGTGCCGCCCAGACACGGAGGCTTGCGTAGCTTTGTGTTGCAGCGCATAGTGGCTGACCGTGTCCTCGGAGGATATGGGGTCGAGCTTGTAACCGTCAAACTTCGGGTTGAGAAGCGAGCGATCTGGATGAAGCGAGAACATGCCGGTTTGAATAGCTCAGACGGCAATTGAATTAGGGGAATATAAGATCGGTCAACGCCACGACTCTTCTAATTTAGGCCGGGTGGTCTACACACTACTAATATTAACTGTCACCGCGACTGTCGGCGAGGATTCAGATAGGACGAGGCCATCGCCAGCCGATTCATGGAAGAGATGCGACGATGGGCCGAAACCGAGCAATGCGGGTGCAGAAGGCTACTACAGAAACTTGAAGCTTGAAATTTGAAACGTTGAAATATTGAAACCCTGAATTTGAAACGTTGAAGCTTTGAAGCATTGAAGTTTGAAGCCAGAAGCTTTTGAAGAGATGTACCACTCAGTGCTGTAACGTCCCACAACACAGCAAGCGAAACTCGCATATGAATCATACATACTGTAACAGGGACAACTGGCCAATGATTCAAATCAAACCTCTGTCGATTCCTTGGTCGATTCTCTCAAGGATTATTCATTTGCCGATATCAGTCGATGACATACGGCTGATGGGATCGATGAGATGGCGCCGTGGGTGACGGTGATCAAGAACAGAACACCCCCAGGCTTTCTCCCCATTGACAGGTGCGAAGTTGCTGGCTACACGCACCCATAGTCCCAAAGCGTCTCTCCGATTCGGAACAAAGATTCCAATCACTGCGACCTATGAATGGACCCGAATATACTGCATGCTTACGAGAGAAGAGCCGAAACCTTACAGTATGATGGTTTTATCTCCACACTTTTCAATTCTCTCGAAACGTTGAATCGAATAACTATCCCAGTTGATTGATGCGATGCGATCGAGTTCGATTAAGTTTGGGATAGTATTTTTTTTTAACAGGAATCTCCAAGAATCTCTGCCACCAAGAACAAGATGGCGGCGGCCCGGTGTTCGTTCGTACACGTAGTGTACACTGGTCACGTACTCACGCGTACTCACGAACCATATTACTCGACTTTCATCAAGTCTCTGAGTGTTAATGCATTCACTTCCTAGTTTTTACCGTTCGTTGGCGCCATATCGGTGATTTTGAGACAACAGCAAAAATCAACGACGAAATTCACCCATCGTTCTGGGGTGATACCTCTCTTTTCCCTCGGCTTTTGTGTCGCATCCCGCTCCCGCAGATCGCTCAAAGTACGGCACACCCGCCTCTTGGATAGAGAACGGTGACTTACTGTATAGAAGCTCTTGGCCAGGTGTCGCCCGTCTGTATCCGCCATTTCCCACAGAGTCCCGACGACGCTTCGAAACCCACAGTACTGCATCGCAGCAGTAAGATGCAATGCCTCGTCGGCGATGCTATCTTT
>QFDV01004419.1:0-24465 GCA_003315845.1 Lactarius trivialis
GCAAGTGACTGGGCTTGTCCACGATCTCGGAAAGTTGCTCTTCCTCTTTGAATCAGAAGGCCAATGGGACGTCGTCGGGGTACGTGCAAGTTTCAATTGGTGAGGTCACCTAGCATGATTACACTGACACCAAACTCTTCCTACAGGACACGTTCGTCGTCGGCTGCGGCTTTTCAGACAAGATCATATACCCCGAGACCTTTGAGGCGAACCCGGATTCACACGACAGGATCTATTCGACAGAGTATGGCATCTACCAGCCGCATTGCGGTCTCGATGATGTCATGCTCTCCTGGGGCCACGATGAGGCAAGTGTTTAGGTTGCCAACTTCGCCGAACATGCCACTGACGCATCGTGTGTGCAGTATCTGTATCACGTACTGAAGGGACAGTCCTCCCTTCCTGAAGAGGCCCTCGCGATGATCCGTTACCATAGCTTTTACCCGTATGTACTATCCCACCTTTTCTCACGCATTCAGGGTCACTGATCTTTCTATTCGCTGTACAGATGGCACCGAGAGGGCGCGTATTCGCACCTCACAAACGAAAAGGACAAGCGAGCCCTTGCTGCAGTGCGCGCGTTCAACCCCTACGACTTATACAGCAAGAGCGATGATGCCGTTGACGCCGAGGCCCTCCGCCCATACTATGAGCGTCTCATCGCCAAGTTCTTCCCACCGGTCCTTGATTGGTAGAGGATTCCCTACATATCTCCATGCATCCTTCCACCCACAACATCTACGCACGAACATTGCATTATCATCGTCATCCCCATCTGAGCGCACTCCACCTCGATTGGTAAAATATATATCTTAGACATACTTTCTCGATAGTTCCACAATCATCCTAGAATTAGACTTCGTTCAACTCATGTTCTGTACTTTACGGGCACATACCAATACACATACTCTCTTATCCCACGGTTCTCTAGACGCAACTTGAAGTAATCAACAAAACTACAATAGTCGCTTCTACAGATTTTGGTCCCTTTGAGCTGTCTTGGATAAGTGGAATAATAAAAGGATAAAGCGGTAGAGCTCTTAGAAACCTGCTATACGATGAGGCGTCGCAACTGGTCGCGCAGGCCTCCGCGTGGGACGAAACCTTGTACACACATACTCCAAGTTCGGAAACACAGTCCTAGAATCGCTAATGCCGCGCGCTGGACTGGCACACTAAAAGGAACGCAAAGGGAGAGCTGCTCCGGCTCTGCGATGACCGGCGGCGCAAGTCGTCGCGCACTTTTCCGCGCGGTGCAACCCTTTGCAGGCTTAATCACCTGTGTCGGAAGTGTTTCGACCTTTAGATTCGAAGGGCGCGCGCAAGTGCGGAACGTTCGGGAGACAGCCCAGGGGCGGGAACCCTGTAACCCTCTGCTCTGAAGTCAGGAGAGAATTCTTCTGTTGTACTTAAACTCGAACATATAATGTTAAATGGGATATAGATAAATTAGGATGTGGCCAACACTGGGCTAGATACCAGGGACATATAAGTAAATACAACGCGGCGCGGGGTGGAGCCAAGGATGCAGCACGACACGAGCCTGAGTTGGCCGGTCGGAAGCGCACGGAAGCGCAGTCGCGCAGCGCAGGAAAGCGCGGGCCGGTCTGCGGGCAGTCTTGCCGCCATTTTCGGAATGTGGCCAAACACGCGTATGTCGTCAAGCTGCTACTTTGTCAACTTTGCGACACAACTTGATTTTAACAAGCAAAACAAAAGTCACTAGGGAGTAGTACTAGATCATATAATTAATTTGTTAGGATTGGGTGAAAAAATCGGGGTATCGGAAGGATGGGGAGGTCGAATACAGTAGACAAGCCGCGGCCACTTTCAGAAAGCTTTTGCAGCATTCAGAGAAAGAGAAAGCGCGTCAAAATAACCAAAATTCAACTTGAGAGTGTTCCGCCGCTTTATCCCTTTACTATTTCACCTTTATCCCTTTTAAGGCAGTTCAAAGGGACCAAAGTTGGCCGAAGCGTTTTGCTAATTACTTCAAGTTGCATCTAGAACGCAGTGGATGAGAGTGGCGAATAAACATATTGGTATGTGCCACAGACAGGTACAGAGTAAAAGTACAGAACATAAGTTGAACAAAGTCTAAACCCTAGTATGATGATGGAGCTAGCCAGAAGTATGTCAAAAATATATATTTTACCAATCGAGGTGGAGTGCGCTCAGATGGGGATGACGATGATAATGCAATGTTCGTGCGTAGATGTTGTGGGTGGAAGGATGCATGGAGATATGTAGGGAATCCTCTACCAATCAAGGACCGGTGGGAAGAACTTGGCGATGAGACGCTCATAGTATGGGCGGAGGGCCTCGGCGTCAACGGCATCATCGCTCTTGCTGTATAAGTCGTAGGGGTTGAACGCGCGCACTGCAGCAAGGGCTCGCTTGTCCTTTTCGTTTGTGAGGTGCGAATACGCGCCCTCTCGGTGCCATCTGTACAGCGAATAGAAAGATCAGTGACCCTGAATGCGTGAGAAAAGGTGGGATAGTACATACGGGTAAAAGCTATGGTAACGGATCATCGCGAGGGCCTCTTCAGGAAGGGAGGACTGTCCCTTCAGTACGTGATACAGATACTGCACACACGATGCGTCAGTGGCATGTTCGACAAAGCTGGCAACCTAAACACTTGCCTCATCGTGCCCCCAGGAGAGCATGACATTATCGAGACCGCAATGCGGCTGGTAGATGCCATACTCTGTCGAATAGATCCTGTCGTGCGAATCCGGGTTCGCCTTAAAGGTCTCGGGATATATGATCTTGTCTGAGAAGCCGCAGCCGACAACGAACGTGTCCTGTTGTTGGGAGGTTTAGTGTCAGTGTAATCATGTTAGGTGATCTCGCCAATTGAAACGTGCACGTACCCCGACGACATCCCATTGGCCTTCTGATTCAAAGAGGAAGAGCAACTTTCCGAGATCGTGGACAAGCCCAGTCACTTGCATCCACTCTGGTTTGCCATCGCGACGAATTGCCTCCGCGGTTTGGAGGAGATGTTCGATCTGCGACAAGCTCGTCTGTGCAGCGAGGAGCAAAGTCGCGTCAGTGGTGGTGTTCACCTACGATCAATGTCGTAGAGGCTTACATCTGGGTCGGACTCGTCCACAAGAGTGTTGAGCATCTCCATGGCCTCCCAGATGCCCATGCGGGCACGGCGGTGGCTCTTGAAGTTGACTCGAGCCTGGATGTTGAACGCAACAGTCTGTTTTTCTGTGGTGGGTGAGATTGCGGCGCCACGAACAATCAGGCACGATATCGTACCATGTTGCTCCTTATAGAAATTTTTGACACGATCGCAGGCGTCCTCATACTGACGGAACTGTGCCTTGTTCTTCTCGGCGTCGAACTCGGACTCATCGTCCCAAAGCTTCAGCATTTGTACGTTCACTGTTGGGTAAAGGTGCGGTGTCAGACATCTGGGGCCCCGCTATGAAGAGCGTCGGCGCGCTGCACCAACCTTCGTCCACGGCATCGGAGATCTCATCAAATTCACGACCGTCGCGGTCCTTAGTGATGACTTGGGTAGCGTTGGTGATGGTGAGGCCGGGCATTGTAGGGAAGTGCAGTGGTTGTTTGTGGTCGGTAGTGGAGGTCTGTAACTCGACTTGGGCTCTGTTTTTGTTGAGACATTCGGTACGAGGTGAGGCCCTTTTGAATGAAGCAGCACCACTGGCGTCTACTTATGAGATTTTGTGTCGATTGAGTGCGGCAACAGTAGGGGTGAGAACCGTCTTGGATGCACATGGAGGAATGCGCCTTCGACAGAGCAGTCCCCGGGAGAAGGCGACATGATCTTCCCCAGAGCGGATGGTCTCCGAATCGGAGAAGTGAGCCGGCGCACGCATGCGTACCATCGTCCCCCCAGCGCGCGCAAATGGAGACTCAGAAATCTTGACAAGCTAGTAATGGGCAATGACAAACGGTGTGCGAATAAACAACCGGAACCAGATCAGGATCAAGGAATCAACCACCGAACTTCCTTCCGGGGGTGACCCCAAGGCCGGGCGGCTGCAGCCTGAGACCGAAGGGTCAAGGCGAGAATAGCCGGATTGAGGTTTTCAATCTCATAATCTAATCAGATTCAAATTCAGATTCAAGTTCGAGTCGTACTGTACCATGATGCACGTTCCGGTTCGGGATGTGCAATGTGAGTATTACGTCCGCCGTGTGAGTGGGGTATGTTGCCGCCAGTGTGTTCAATACAGTACAGTACAGTAAATGCACAGTTCTTGGCACAGTTAACTGCACAGTACAACAGCAGCTGCGGTCAGATGCGGTCCGATTTTAACAAAAGCATTGTCACTGACACAGTGACATTGACGCATCTTTTACATTTCGACTCTCAGTTCTCATTTTTTTCAAGAGGTTTTACAATGTGTTGACCGTAAACGTTATGCCAGTACGTCTCCGGTTTCCCGTGAAATTCGTACAATCATTCACATGCGATCAGGGTATTCGCTAGTCACTAGTCATTCGCTAATACTGGGCTACGCTCCGGAACGAGCAGCGCCAAGAGCCTTGCCAAGAGCAGCGCGCGAGACTTTTGTCTAGTTTTGGGGAGGCTGACAGCGTGGGATGAATTCCGCACGAGGCACTTATGGTCCTATTCTGGTCATTCGATGGAATAACCTCACGGCGATCGGTGCATCGGAGTCAGTGTTCAAACGTTCAAGTTGTACAGGTCAACTTGACTTGAGGTCACAGTAATCAATCACAGTCACCATTGGTAACCGCGGCCCGACAACGACCAGACCGAAGCAGTACCGAGGCCGCGTGACGTTACGGGAGTTGTACGGGAGTGTTACTTCAACAAGGTCAAGTCGCTCATCTCGCTCGCGACAACACTGCCAGTGTCATCGGAGGGCCCGTTCTCGGCTACTATAGTGCAGAAATAACCTGGAGTCAGATGTCCCGCAACTTCGAAAGGCGGCTCCAGTGCCAGTGGTGTTCCCACTTAATTCAAACAATTTAATAGCACACGATCAACCGGAGGTAGATTCGAACGAGGAGTAGCAAACGCAAACCCGAGTGACTCGCGCTAAAGCATACAGGCTGAGACGCACGGGTGTTGACGTTGAGGATTCCGGTAGTTGACTCGAGTCGATTTCAGATCGTTTAGCATTCAACTTTCAATGCTCAAAGCGCTCAACGTCCAACCCGCAGGCCCCTGCCCGGACTGACGTGGCGGAACTCCATACAATATGGCCTTGGTAGCTAGGGTTTGTTCGACCCAAAAGCCTGAGGTTGTTACCAAGTCCTTCGCAACCTCACAGCGTTATATTTATACATGCCAGAAAATACTTGGGGGGGGGGTGAATGACCTGAGAGTTTCCTTCTGTCGCATTGCCAAGCCATTTCGACTTTTCATATCCATATCTTGATCCTTATCATTGGTTCCAAAGACATGAAATCTCTTGAGGCTCAAGTTACTCGGATGCTGTGCCGTGAGTTGATATAGGTTGATACGGTCCGATTCCGATTCGAGTTGGCCTGCCATCCCCGGGCCGTAGGTGTTACGTGCCAACCGACGTAGACTCGGAACCTTGCTCGGAACCCAAGAACGGGCTGATGGAAACCGTGAGCACACCAGCCAGTCTAAGTTTCAAACCATCACAGTTAACACCTCCTGTTGTCAGTACGCATCAGTTTCGGCACGTATTATATTGTAGAGACTAGAGAAGCGTTGCCCCGGACTTGCCCCTTCCCATGCGGTGCCCAAATGAACGGGCCGAGCCCATGAATGCGTCCCGTCCAGCTTCCTCCTGAACTTCTGTTCCAGGTGTCCGATTTCATCGACCTCGGGCCTGTTATTGTGGCGTGCACATTTGTGTCCCTCAAAGGTCACTGGGTTCGTCGTCACAGTGGCAAGTCCGTCACGGTGGCATGGCGCGCCACGATGATAAGGAACCTGCCTGCCACACCTACTGAAGCCCGCCATCCCACGCCTCGTCTTTGAGGTCGATTTCGTGGGTTCACGCGTTCCCGACCCATTTAAACCCTCTGACGTATGCTGCCCCAGCATAGGCCCAGGAACGTCTTTACGTCATAGATCTACCTCACAGGCCTCACAGCGCTTGGTATACTTTTGGTAGTGGCATGCCGTCACTGCAGGAATTGGTACTCTAGAAGTGTTCTCCTTGGCCTAACTGCCTTCCTTGTCAATCAGATCGTTAACTCGAGTGATTTGGGGCCACGCGACAACCTTTCATTCTTGAATCATGCGCAAACGTTGAGGTGCCTCACGCTTCTCAACGCGATTCCAAATAAATCAATCATTGACACCAGGGCCGAGTTCCGACCGGCCTGTCTACGCGAGATTTCCACTCTCAACATGTCTGTCGCTATTTACGGCATCTCAGACTTCTTATCTTGCCAAGGCTACCTCGTCATCGTCATGCTCGGCTGGGGGTCGGAAACTTCGGCGCGTTCACATCACCCGTCACGAACTTATTCAACATCTCACCGGAAGACGCCATGGGCTGCAAAGCACCACTTCCGTACCCAGCGGGTGCGAGTTGGGTTTGGGCTTGCTCTCGCTGGCGAATATGGGCACTCTCATGTTCTGGCCCTCTCGCAGGAGGGGTGTCGCGCTTGGGGATAGCACGAGAAACACGCATTTGCTGGATGATGACAGTGCGTGAGACAAACTCTTCTCTTCCCTTCCGGCCCTGAACTCGTACTGTGTAAAACGGCGGTTTCGTTCCGGGCCTACTAAGACGCCATCTACAGGCTGGGCCGCATTCCGAACGTACCGGATGGTCTTCCGCACCTGCGTCACCTCTGTCTTGACATCTGTGAACCGGAACCTTGTCCGGACGACGGATCCGAGTCGCCGCACGTCGCCTTGAGGCACCTCCTGCGACATGGTAACGGTGCCCACATTGAGAATCCGACGTCCAGCGTCAAATTCTACCGCGGCCCGATGTCCCTAAGCAAAGAGACGAACGCGGGGTTGCGGGTCCTCTTCCTAAGATTTGAGTGCCTCGCCGCTTCGTTGATCACATTCCCTGAGTGCGTGAGACGATGAGTTCGGAACGATACCGGTCGTTCGGTGAGGCCGCGCTCACTAGAAATTTTGGTCCTGCAGATCGCTCAGCCTTCGCTTCTTGACAAAATAACCTTGTTGAGCACTGCACACGCCCGCTCTCATGCTTCCCAGAGGTAGAGAACACATCCCCAGTTCGAACGTGGCATCTCCTGCATCACTTCGCCAAAGGCAAACTTCTGATGACATTTGCATCAATGTATCTTGCTTTGAGCATACGACCTCGGTTTTACCGGCCTCGGCGGATACGACTTTAGGTGATAATAGAATACGACGACCTTTCAACGCAAAAAGGAAACCGTCCAGATACAACGTGATTTCATTTCCATGAGATTCAAGGGGCCACGCAGTAGTCGGGCGATGTTTCCGCTGGCTTCTTTTTTTTGCGTGCCAGCGATCAGCGTGTCAATTAAGATACGACAAGAAGTTACCACCGCAACTTAGTGTATCCGACACATGAAGGAACAGATCGGCGAGCTCATTCCTCCGTGAGGCGTGCGGGACGAATCCCCGAACTGCCATCACCTCGGCCAACATTGAGTGCGTTGCCGAGCTTCTCAAACTTTACTTATCGCTTGGTGATTGACAACGCGGGAAGGCCAGGAGTCGGGGCAGCGGCGCAAAGTCTGTTGTGGGGACCGCACGGCGACCCCGCAAATTTCATAAGCTATCGTTAGACAACTTGCTTCTGCAGGTACGCCAAACATGTGAGAAGAAGACAATGAATCGCGTTGATTCGGCATTTGCTGTGCGGAAAGCCGTGCTCTCCTTTCAATGGCACAGTAGACCGATCCGACACCCGCACGCAGTTGCCGGCGGTGATGGGACGTCCGAAATTGAGGTTTTGTCAGGCACCACACATCAGCCGACATTAATGGGAGTCGTTTTTGCGTAGGAACACTTGCATAGGAACACCTGCTACAAGATGCCAGTCCCTGAGAGAAGAAGGTGCTCGGGCCGAGGACAGAGAAGAGTGCAGGGTTGGGAAGAGATCCTGCGCGCTCTCAACGCGACCAATCGAAAGCGGTACTGTCGAGTGCACGGACCGAAGTGTCCGTATGACATCTCGACGAGCAAGTTCAAGAAGCAAAGCTCATCTGGTATCGGAAGTGTCTTTCCGGACGTCGTGCTGGGTAGGGTTGATGAAAGTTACGTTTTCGGGGCCGATATCTCCAGGACCGCGCGCGGCCGGTAATCGGGAACCGTTCGCATACCTCAAAACAATGTACCCACTTCCGCACCGAATGACCCGGTGTAAGTGGCGGCGTGCTCAGTGCGCACTCGTGTTCAAGACGACCTGATTCCAAAAGATCACTGACTACGGCTGGGACGCGCCCGCTGTTTTGGGGCCTCGCACGGGGACTATTGCAGAGATTTTCGGCTGTGATGGGGTGACGGGAGAACCACAGGGCCGTGAGCTGCCGTTAAGGTACGCTGAACGCGTGACCCAGAATATGACGTGCGTTGGTATGGGCCAGGGGACAAAGCAACAACTGCCCATTAAAGTGAGTCACGGTATTCCAAGAACTGGTAGACTGATCAAGAGAGACGATCGCTTGGCCGGCCAAGCGAGTCGCCAAGTTAAAGTTGGCCTTAGGGAGATCCCTCACGAGTTGCGACCGCAAGAAGATGCATCAACTTGAACGCTCAGGGTAGAGTCCGCATGCTCCTTACTATGTCATTGCTATGTCGTTTTCACAGGCGATCGGATGGCGTGAGTGAAGGGTGACGACAGAAGAGGAAGCAGGAAAGCCAGCGGCCTGGGCTGCAGCGCACAGCCCATGAAGCTTGAAGCCTGGAACCCGGGGGAAGCCAGCGCCGCGCCCGTGGTATCGCGCCATTGACACAGGTACCGACGGCAGATAGGATAACTCTCTTCTTTTTCTGTTCGAAAGACGTCATCACACGGATGCATCATCACGACGAAAGCTAGCACGCGAAGCCTAAATAGCATCTGGAGCCTGTCCCTCGGCAGGCACAGCCTCGATGTCACAGTGGTAACTCCCGCGAAGCATGCCGAGCGACGACGTCAGTCGTGTTTCGGGAGACGCGATCGACATTCGGAAAGAAAGAAGCCGCCGGCCGGTGTGCATGGCCAGAAATGCACCTATGATGATCGACACGCCTGTGACTCGGATCGATGGGCCTCCAAGCTTCTTCCACAAGCTTCTTCCAGCGCCTTCAGAATAGAGCCAGTACTGGATATGGACAGTTTTCTATTTCTGTCTGCTTGGAGTCAGATCTGTCGTATGGTCCAAAACAGGCGATTGAATCAAAACGCACGACGATGACTATTATGGGAAATGATCCCACCGTCATAGACAACAAAGACAATGAACTTAAATGATAAGATCGCGAAAGCTAACTGGATCACCAATACGTTGTAGCGACCAGGCCCTATTGAGAAGTCCGAGTGGGCTTCCGAGTCCTCTCCTATCCTGGAAATAATGAAGCGGGATATGCGACGCAGCGAATCAGAACCAAAAGCACTTACCCCTATTCGCGCGTTCTCCTTTGAAAGCGTGTCGAACATGTAACTTGAAGCCCCATTCACTTTCTCTAAATCGCCAAAGGGGGGACAATCGCCGCTCGTGGGGTCACGGTGAAGCGGACTCAGAAGAACCGATATCAAGCAATATGATCTTCTCTTCCCTGACGTATTGCGGCACGGCACACTCGCACGACAGACCTCCTAGGCGAGCATAGAGCGACAGATGACAACGACGGTGAACCCCACAGGTTACGCCGCGATCGATCGTTGGCTGCAGTGAAGCGTTGGGAAAAGAAAGAACGGGCGATGGACTGTACAGTTGGTGCGTTCAAACCTTTTCTGTACGACGCAGCACACTTGAGCAGAACGACCGAGTCGGAAGGGAGGGTTTGCCGTAAGCACGATGCGGTGCGAGATCTTACTATAAACAAAGGAGAGGTGGCGAACTGTATGGATGGCCTTTCCCCATGGACTCGTGGGTTCGTATGTTGCCTGATCCGGGAGGTTTCAGTGCGAGTAAGTGGCAGATTTTAGGAACCGTGAACCCGTGGCTCAGACGACAGCTCAGGCTACCGGGCATAAGTTGTACTGTACTAGCAGCGACATCGCTGAGTCAGTTGGCGTGATACTGCTATCGACGGTCCCGAAGCTGACAGTGAGGAAGACGGGCAGTTCCCCGCGCTGTTGTTGCTGCCGCCTGTACATACCATTAAGAAATATGCGTCGTTGACAGAGGGGCGCAGAGTGTACGAGAGCCGCTAGTACCGCCACCTAAGAAAATCCGGCCTATCCCGCTCTTATGCCGTTCGCGTAAATACGTTGTGAGATCTGTGCTGCAAAAGCCGTCGTGGGGTCATAACATCTTAGCTTTAAGTCCTGAGGCCGGTGCAAGGCAAGCCAAGATACCAATTGTCGATGAGTAGATATTTATGTCTGATAAGGGTTATTCTCAAGCATACGTATCTTATCACACTATTTGCGCACATCATGTATCATATTCTCTCCAATTGTCATACTCGAACAGAGGAAAGCGCCATAATAATGCCTACAACCTCCAACACTCCTAGAGCAGGGAATTTCATGCAATCAGTGTGGAAGCAGTGGCCGAATCGTATTTGAATGTCGGTGGGATCTGCTGCTTGGTCTTATAATAGCGTGCAAGACGGTGAATGCGCGATTCGATCAAGATCAAGCGGAACTTCGAGTCCTTGTCCTTGCGGTTCGTCTCCAGGTGCTTTCGCACAGCAACTGCCTTCTTGATCAGGTGCCAGAGGTCCTCCGGAATCGAGGGTCCAAGACCTACACAAACGCGGTGCGCCCCCGTCAGAACTGCCATCGCCACGTACTCTGGAAAGATAAAGGAAGACGCACCGTTCGACTTGAGGACACGAAGGATTTTGTTACCCGTGACGAAACGCACTTGGGGGATGCCGTGCGAGTCACGCAGGGCAACACCGATTTGCGACGGTGTGAGACCCTTGCGCGCGAGCTTAATGATGTTCTCGACGACATCCTCGGGCGTCGTTTTTAACCAAGATGGAGGGGCGCGGCGGTAAGGAAGGGCAGAGGACGCTAGATTGAGCGGGCTTCAGAAAGAGTCACTTGATCTCTGGGGCATAGTCAAACGTACAAATGCCCTTTCCGGGAGCGTGCATACGACCCATGGCGATACTGGAACGAACAATAAGAATACAAGTCTGAGAGCTGCAGCGATCTACGCACGTATTTTAAAGCGATAAAGTCTTGAGCTGGAGGGGATACCCGACTTGTGGTTGTTGGTGCGACGAGGTGGTGTGGGAGTCACGCGTGACTTTGTGGCTTGGATAAACTGTACAGCTCTAAACCTTGTTTTTCACTCTTGGCCCAGTTGGCTTTCAACGCTTCCCGCTGGGACTGATTCATTCATCGACGTCGCCGCTGCCGACGCTCTCGCGGCTTTTCAATCATCCTCGCTCAAATTAACTTCATTCCACCATGAAGCTCAACATGGCCAGTGCGTCCTCCTGCTTTCTGCGCTCTGCGTTTGCTCGATCTTTGTAATACAGATCCCGCAACGGGGCAACAAAAGACTATCGACATTGATGATGAGAGGAGATAGTAAGAAATCCCTTTTTTTCTTTCGCATACATGTTTGACCATTGTCCCCCAGCCGCGTCTTCTACGAGAAGAAGTTGTCTCAGGAGGTACCTGGAGACGCTATTGGCGACGAGTATAAGGGCTATATCTTCCGCATCTCTGGCGGTAACGACAAGCAAGGTTTCCCCATGAAGCAGGGTGTCCTCGTTCCCCACCGTGTTCGCCTCCTCCTTGCTGATGGCCACTCGTGCTATCGTGAGCGTCGCCACGGTGAGCGGCGCCGCAAGTCCGTTCGAGGCTGCATCGTCGGGCCCGATATCGCCGTCCTTTCGCTTGTCATTGTCAAGAAGGGTGACGACGAGCTTCCCGGCCTCACTGATACCGTCCTGCCCAAGCGTCTCGGCCCCAAGCGTGCAACCAAAATCCGCAAGTTCTTCAACCTCTCCAAGGAGGATGATGTACGCAAGTACGTTGTCAGGCGTGAGGTCAAATCCCAAAAGAAGGAGGATGCCAAGCCCTATCACAAGGCGTGGGTCTCACATCATACTCTACTTCTGAGGTAGAATACGCGATGACTTACGCGCACACTTTTTTTGCCAGTCCTAAGATTCAGCGGCTGGTTACTCCCTTGCGTCTCCAGCGACGTCGTCACCTTCGTGCTCTTAAGATTCGCCGGCTAGAACACCAGAAGGAACAGAAGTCGGAGTACGAGTGCGTCGTATTCGTCCTTCCTCCCCTTCTCATAATGTCTGACAATAAATATTTTCTCCAGCGCCCTTATTGCGAAACGCATCTCAGAGAAGAAGGAAAAGGTCGCTGCCCTCAAGGCATCACATAAGAAGTGCGTTTTTTCGTACCTACACGTTGGACTGCGCAGAAAGGCTTATCTCAAACTTGCAGGACGGCCTAGAGGCAGTTTCTTGTGCGGGTTGTACTCTACATTCTCTTGCGGTCTAGGTGTCACATGGCGCTATTTACTCATGTCCCGTTTCTTTACATCTCATACTTCCCTCCCTATGCACATGATATGTGGCCAGGCAGCTCGCGTGTAGTTGATTCACCCAACATAAACTGAGGAAATTTTCATATCTCCAATGGACACGCGCCAGCTGGGGTTCGTCCGGCACGACGTCTTGAGCTCTTCGTTTGCGTTTGTTTGTCATCCAGGTACCGTTTAGTAAGTTTCATGCAAGGTTTCATGGCACCCAGAAGCATTGTGGCATGGCACATCGGAAAAAAAGATGGTGGTGGCACCACAGATATCGTGTGGGGTCTTGGAGCACACTGGCAACGTACGGAACAACTTTGTACCTAAGGGGACGGGCACGTACTATCTGCTACTCAGATCACATCGGGTGGGGTATGCCATAGGCGGTCAACAGAAGCCACTTTAGGCCGTCTAGGCGGCTCTCGAGCGCTGTAGAATCCTCACTTGTTGGGCACCGTACCGATGTCGCAATAATTGGTAGTTCCGTCGGTGAATAACATTGCCCGACAATCGGAGAGTGGGTCGTGTTGGGCCTGGTGTTGGGCTTGGTGGTGCGTGGCACCGGCCTGGCACTATCTATAGTACTCAATCCTGCAGCGTTGGGTGGACACATCGTTGTCATACGCGGTGCGGCGGTACTAGGCTTGGAGAGAGGTGCCCAACGCCATAATTCTCAGCTTAAATCGCTTAAATACCCTCGGAGCTGGCTGCATAGTAGGAATACTAACAATATCTTTTGAGTAATTCCCACTCGCAAAATGAAGATACAAGTGGTTCCTTCTGTGCTAGCAGTTACGGCCATCGTTTCAAGTTGCCATTGGTCCGGGTCCGAGACTTGCGTCTGCGCATCCCCTGCGTATCCGCTACAGGCTACAGAAAGGTCAGCGCTTCTTTACTCTACTGCCCCACATTTAGCTCACTCTGATATCGTAGCCGCGCTGTGACGGGCGTATATAACAAAGTAGCGTACCTCGTACCTTCGAGCTCGAGCTCGGGCTCGGGCTCAAGGCCAACAATCGTCAAAAGAAACCAATTGATAAAGGTGAGCGGACGTCGCGAGATCCTTAAATTTCTGCAGGACTTATATACGTGACAGCCTAAGGACGAGGAATCCATACCACAGACCGAGCAACAGCAGCAACAGGGAGGAATTGAGGAAGAATATACTACGAGGGCGGTATCGTCCAGCATAGACGTGCAAATAGTGACGTCCAATGTCGCGAGCATTGTGCAGCCCAGCCTCTCTTCGGCCCTTGCTTCGAGCACCCCAGGATCGGGAGAAGCAGCAGCGGGTGTTGTACAACCGCCAAGTGTCGGCCCGGGAGGGTTCGGCGCCTGCCCCCCACCTGCGCCATGGAACAGAAAAAAGACCGCGGGGTCTCCGCGCACGAAATATGCAGTGCGCGACGACAACGATGGACCGCCGTGCCCCAATCCAGGCAGCCCACCTCCCCCGGGACTGGGCCCGGGCGCGATGAACGCGACGCGGGCCATAGTGGCGGTTAGCACCGGTGTGCAGCCGCCGCCGCCCGTGGCTCTGTGGTTGTTGTGCGTGTTGATGGCCATTGAGGTGGCTTGGGCGATCGTATTACGAGTGCAGGGCTGGGTGTCGCCGTGCTTGGGCCGCAAAGCGCGCCGCAAACAGCCAGCTCCAGGTGCCAGTGATGCCGGTGATGGTACACTCGAGGAGAGTAATGCCTCTACCACGGTTTCGCGGAACGCGAGTGGTAGTAGTGGCCTAGAGCAATTCAAGAATTTGTTGAGCTTGCTTTATAAACTGCTGCAGCCAACTGCCTCAGCCTTGCCAGCTGCGTCATGTTTGTCGTAGTAGATAGAGGGCTAGCGCTGAGTGCCCCGCGCATATACGAGACCGCATTAAAAAATAGTTAGTAAAGCTTACGTACTGCTTACGCCCGAGCGCACACACATCCCTAAATAAAAATAACTGATTATGGGCTTTTCCTTTTCCTATCATGCCTTCAAGTTGTAGTACTCCACGCCGCGGTCGACTCAGTGCTTGTGATACTGAACCTCGCATTTGGCACGACCAGCCTAATGGATGACGTCGCCACAGTAGCGTGTGGATGCATTGACCCGGTTACCTCATCTCCCAAGACATTGCAACCACCGGTTCCGACATCGAAAGTCTGCGGCGTCACGCAACTCGGAAGTGAGGAATACCACGCTGATCCCAGATAGCCGCAGGGTACTTGGTGCCAACCGTGGCCCTCCTATCATGGCCAGCCATCCAGGTACTGGCACCCTACTAGTAGCGCAGCATACTCTGGTCAATACCGCCGGTTCAGGTTGCACTTCTATCAGCGGCGTCTGTGGGGTTGACACAAACTGGCTACTGTATTAGTTAACGCTGGTGGGGCTCTCGATTGCCAATTCACCATATCACTAGAACACGAGGCACGAAGTATGATTTGCGGGGTTGTACAGCCGCATCGTCGACCGCATGCCTAGCCGTACGTAACTGGAACACTTGACCATTGAGCATGGCCCTGACCAGGAAGCCTGATTGGCTGGGCTCGCGGTCAAATTTCAAATTCTTAACTTCACAGGCGAGATGATGTGATGTATGGATTCTGGTCTCCTAGGGCGTCAGTAGGGCGTCAGGCCTTATGACCCTTTTTCTGTGATTTAAAAGGAGGGTCAGTACCCTTGTCCTCTACGGCACCCCTCTCACGCCCCTCTCAATATGCCATCCGACGTTAAAGAGCCTATCGGTTCCCAACCCCAAGTACGCGTTCAAATAGTTCCGTCTACTAGTAGAGGGTGCTTAACCATCTTTCGGTTTCCGTGTAAATTAAATATAGTCAACTGCTCCAATGGTAGCGGGTGGGAACAGGAACGCCTTGAATCGTGAGGTAGGAGTGGACGGCCGACGTGACTGGAGCTATGACTTGTTCGACTGCACTTCTGAGTGTAACGTGTGTACGTTGACCAGCTTTAAACTCTGGTATTTCTGGCTGATCTTCTCTGGCAGTCTGCCGTGCCGTCTGGTGTCCCTGCATGGTCTACACCAAAAACAAACAGCGCCTCCGACATTTGCAGCAACGAGGCACTCCTCTCCAGGGTGGAGGTAGAGGCATTAATGCCGATTGTGGCATTTATAGCGCTCTGGCCGTCGTCTGGTATGCTTGGATCTTGCAGGTAGGTTGAGTTGTCCGCTGGCCGCAAGTGGAGTCACTTAACCCGAGGCGTTCAGATTGGCACCCGCGCGGACATCCGTGAACGCTACAGGATTCGTGGGGGTACCGTTGGCGATAATGGCGATTGCTTTGTGTCTATGTGTTGCCATTCTTGTGCGCTCACGCAGGAGCGCCGTGAAATCCAGCTGGAGGAGAACAGTTTCGAAGGGTTTTCTCAAAACAAGTAAATGCCTGTAACAGCCATGGTTGCCCTATGTAGTACCCTTTTCATATATGATTTTTTCGAACCGTGGACCAAGCACTAAGACACTGCATCGCTTTCTCGGTACGTGAACTTCAAAGGAGAAGGAAATGTGCTCAAAACGGCCGGGTGCTCAGTGAGGAAAGAAAACACTGTATTCGCCGCGAAGATGATCTACCAAATTATGCGTACATTGGCAAGGAGAACTTTAGCTGGATGGAAACGGTATTCCTCAGTGAGGAATAAATTCCTGCGCAAGATAGTTAAAACAGTTCCCCCATCAAGTACTAGTGCATCGTGTGCATCGTTCGAGGAAGGACGGCGACAGCAAAATCTCGATAAACCAGAACTTCACTGTGCTTTGTGTTGCGCAGAACACGGTCATGATCCACGCGAATCTCGTACTACATGAGCAACGGCCCGCGTGGGTCTTCGCGTTCGTGTCTCTGCGTCAACACCCCCGTCTCCGCCTTGAACACCGACGAAATGTTGGGCATCAGCTTGACTCGTTTTCCTCAAGAGAGAAAGTGGGGGTCCACCGCGAAACGATATTATGGGCTGCGATTCTTCCTTCACGGGGACCTAAAAACCCTGTAAGACATGTCCCAAAGGGGGAATCACTCAGTCGGAAAAAAATTACTACTCCCTTACCCCCTCTTCAGACACCCAGTGTTCGGACACTTCGAATTTCTCACTCATTTCTTGTTTGATCACTGCTGTACAAGATTAGATATACATAGAGTGTACGTACCAAGCCGAGTCCTAGACCGGAGACCGCTCTGGGGTAGCCGAAAGGGTGTGACAATGTGTGACAGTGACATGTAACATGTGACAGTCCATCCGAACAGGGGTGTCCGAACAGGGGTAAGGCCTATAACAACTTAAGGACAGCCCTCCTTCGCACCGATATTTACGACCCACCGTCAGTGAAATGTCTCTGAAGCTAATGTGCCTTGTTTGGCCTGATAACAAACCAGCAGACCACATTGTCCAGGTCGAAGTGGATAACGACCGGAATATCGCCGGTCTCAAAAAGATAATCAAAGATGAGCACGCTCCTCACGTCCCTATATGCGATCTCGTCCTTTGGAAATGTGCCGGCCTTCTTGATGATAATAACCTGGGACAAACCTTGAAAACTATTCAATTCGATGGTTCTGATGGTCGTCTCATTCGCCTAAAGGCTTGGTGGCAAATTTCTCAGTTATTCGGACATGAAGACTTATCCAAAGAACCGATCCACATCCTTGTTCAGGTTCCCGCGCTTCGTGAGTGTGACATCTGCATCTTCTGTTCAATGCTGAAGGGTCTTGGATCGAGTCAGATAAGCACGCCGATCTACGAACCAAGAAGCGGAGCCTCGAAGTAGAAGACACCGTTGCCAAGCGTCAGAGGTTCAGCGAAGGTGAGAATCAGATACATTCAATCCCACACTAGTTAATAGCGGAGTTCAGCTCAAGAACTTGACATCGAGGCCGCACGCATGGCTCTTCCGCAGCAATGATGCCGGCCTTTCAGATTGAACAAGAGAAAATACCGGTCCTTAACGGACGCCCGGACCATAACTTTGGTCTTCCTGTCGGCCTATTCCATCCCATATTCAATTCTTTTCATGCTGCCATGAGAAGTCCAGAACACTTATATGCAGACACAAAGACTTACTCGTCAGTGAGGGACCTTTTCAAAGCCTTTGCGGATATTTATAGCACGGAGGAGAAACGGACTGCTGCGGTCGACGATAACTTAGCTGTCCTCCTCGGAAACACATTCACGGTCGTGGAGGAATCAGGAGTCAATAGTGACGGGGTGATAGTTGAGAACTGTGGCCCTTCCATCGCATATGTGGCAGTACGAGAGATCAAAAATGAAATTGGAACGGGCAGCGCAGATCTGTACAATGAGGCTGGTCTTGCTTATCGCAAATACTGGGCAGGAGAATCTCGTAAGTCGGTCCAGTTCGCGTTTGTAACTGCTTTGTTGATCCGTATCTACTAGAAAACATTATCAGAAGAAGTTCCTACTGCCCCAGCATTATTCTAGCGATTGCAGGTCCATGGCTGTGTGTCCTTGGTGGTATTTACCATGAACAGGCAGTCACACAACCTCTAACGGACTATGTCTGGCTTGGTGGCGACTTTTTCGATGAGGACCGACTGCTCTTTGCATCGCGACTATTCGCTGCCTTAAAGTCCGCCATTTCGACCCTCAAAGTCGTACTACCGTGATCTCGCACTGAGACTCTCGAATCCACTCTCGCAAACTCTCATTTCTGACGGCTTTCCGTTTATCACAGAATATGGGTCGAAGAAGTTCACGTACTTGTCGCCCCTTGCTCCGGAGTATCCCACAAAACTTTTATACAAGGCACAGCTTGTCAACGAGGACCGTATGGTAGTTGTGAAGTTCGCGTCGACGTACCACGCACAGGCTCACCGCATCCTTGCCGAGCATCATCTAGCACCAACCTTGCACTACGCTGGCACTGAAGACACGGAAGCGACAATGTATGGCGGGCGATATATGATCGTGATGGACTTCATCGAGGGAAAGACGGCGGTAGATTACCTCTCCGAACACCAATTCGAACAGGTCCGCCAAGCGATGCAGTTACTCCATTCGCACGATCTCGTATTCGGCGACCTTCGATCACCGAATATTTTGATCGCAGACGAGAACGAGAATGCCATGATCGTCGATTATGACTGGTGCGGAAATTCAGGGGAATCACGCTATCCTGCTACTCTGAATCCTACTGACGAACTTGGTTGGCCTGAGGGCGTGGGGCCGGATTCCGTTATGATGAAGGATCATGATCTAGTTATGTTGGAGAGATTGGCTTAGAGTTACAGTATATCAGGAGCTAGTAGACAGGATTATATCAAATTAGAATCGGGGAATTAGCGTGTCATTTGAGTTGGTGAGAGCGCCACACCGAGGTTCACGCGTCTACACGACCGACTCTCCATAGACCGACACCACGAGCTCCGTCTTAGTGCGGGCTGGTCTCGTTCTGACCCTGCTCTCTTCTGCTGTTTAATGTAGCGGTTCTTCTCGTCACGGTCTCCCTGCGCACATCCTGGCCTTCTCTACCTTCCTCCTCGTACTCAAGAACCTTCCGCATTCTTTCCGCAGACCGCAATCCCCGCCGGGTCCTTGTCCAAACCTTGTACTCTAGAAGCTGTTCAAGCCCAAATCGCTCCAACGCGTCGATTCGTACCAAAACTATTCGGAAAATGCGAGAAAAACGCAAACGCAGTTGATGCGGAGTCATGTTGTTCGTGGGTGGACTGGTACGGAGAGGTTGTCTGTGAAGTGGAAAGGCTTGTACACCTCTATTGGCCCGGAAACCCTCGATCATGCGGAGTGCTCCTTGTCTCTGTGAGTTGTCAACCTCTCTTTCGGTTTCCGCTCGTATTCCTGACATTTCTTCATCAGTGAACCATTTCCGAAGCCCCACACGCCCGCTTTCGATCATATTACACCCGGTCGGGCCCTAAGCAGTGCAGTTATCTAGTGGTCCCATGCCGAGAGTGCAATGCATGTTCAGACCCACCCCTCCCGATGGAGTAGTAGGGGAAAAGTGCTGCCTCCGTTGAAACGTTTCTACCGCTAAAAAACTCAGCCCTTCTCTCAGATGATACTGGGTAACGTAGCATTTATTCTGAGCTCTTGTCCTTTTCCTCATACTACTTGCAGACACGAGCTTTCCATGCAGGTGTTCCTACGTGACCTTCCAATAGAGCCCATCTACACTCTCAATCTAGCGACGAATGCCAGCGTGGTGTGGAGGCCGTTTTCGAGTTCATTGTCGGCGGACACGCCCGTGAGAGGGGCACGAACTCAGCCCCGCGCAGTGTGCAGCTGCAATTCGCGACTCACGATGGCAGGCCAGTCGATGACAGCATCGTCGTGGAGAACCTGGGCTACCTGAAATTCAAGGCGACCCCGGGCGTGTACCACCTCGAGATACGCGATGAACACGGGTGCGAGGCCTTCTCGCCAGAGAGCGCGGGGAATGAGGGATGGCTCAGTCCAACCGTCGAGGAGGCGCGCAACGAAGTTACGCTTACGAGCTTCGAGGGCCTAACGCTGTATCCGCGCCTAGCACGTCTTCCGGATCGGGAGTTCTCGAGGTCCCCGAGTAGGAAGAATCGCAGTCCGCTGGAATTTTCGATAATATCGTTTCGCGGCGAGCACCCACTTCCTTTCTTGGTGCGGGTCCCGTCAAGCGAGTCGGGCTGTTTAACCGTCTTGCGCAGGAATTTATTCCTATCTTCGCTGAGGAATACGGTTTCCGGTACGAGCCCGTCACCTACAGGTGGCCGACGTGGTTGAGACAAGGCGAAAAGCAGCGGATCATATGGGCGTACAAAATTATCTTCTTCGGCGTCCTGTTCTCCATGGACTCGACAAGGTCATCTTAGTCGACGCGGACCAGATCGTGCGCACAGACCGACCTCTACTTGCACAGAGCACCTTATGGCTATACGCCCATGGGCGACGACAGCGAGATGGAGGGCTTCCGGTTCTGGAAAACGGGATACTGGGAGCAGTTCTTACGAGGGCGTCACTATCACATCAGGCTGATTCTCTCATCGTGGACTTGTTTCTGTTCCGCCAGATGGCTGCCGGAGTACGTGAAGCCTGTTCTCATACAGTAATCTTCCGTCATTGAACACCACGTTTCGCCTTGTAGGATATCTTGCGTATCAACAGCTTTCGGACGGTCCCAATTCCCTTGCTAACCTCGATCAAGGTACGCTGGTCTCTTCTTGGAGGATAGAAATTTCAAAGACATTGACGATCCGTCAGACTTGCCGAACAACGTGCAAGGACACGTTCCTGTCGTGAGTTTCTAAGGACTTTTGGCTGCTGTCGGGGTCGCTTACTTGTTCATGCGAAGTTCTCTCTGCATTCTATGCTAACAACCGCTCAGGTAGCAAGGTCGAGCTTCATCGCGTCAAGATCATCGAACTCTGCTAAAATCCACTGACGTCAGCCGCGGCCCCATGTGTCTCAAATACAGGAGAGGTACTCTACTTAGTATATTCCGTCGTCACGATGTCCCGGATGGGCCCGGTGGACACTTTGGCCCTGCCCTCCTCCTCGCTCACAACACGGTTCTGCGCTGCCTCTTCCGCCGGAGCGGGGTCAGGGATGAACCCTGCCTTGGCGATCTCGTTCACGTCCGCGGCAGCGGCGCTGGCGTGAATGCGACCCTCATTAGCCAGCGTCCGTGTGAAGCGTGCAATCTTGGCGTCGTACTACCCCCACTTCGGGATCTGACGGGCGCGTGTGAGCCTTAGTTCTATCTGTGAAGGAGGTGGCGACATTGAAATTGAGCATATTCAACTGATAGTAGTGACCCTCCGCTCAGGACGTCTTTGCCCGCGATATATGCTTCATATCCCTTGTTGGCTTGTATGAGTGCTCACTTGCTTGCTCATCCTACAGGTTTGATGAAGCTACGGCGTAGGTCTTGGCTCCCACCACCACGCACACGACCACCACGCATGATGTTCCCAATGCACCTTCAACGCCCACAATGAGCTATAGCACCTCGTCGTCGAAACCGAAATGCGATGGAGGCCCCAAAGTCGTTGAGACAGTGCGCTCATTCGAGAGGTGATGGACGCAAGGCACTGTACGTAGCGTACCCCCTTATAACATGCCGTTAATCTCGCATCCCCCTTTTTCGCTTGAGGTTCCGAGCCTGCCTCCGCGACGAACAACCCAGTGGGGTAAGTAACTTGCCACGACTACCACATTTCATGCCACATCTTTTCTCTTCCTCCAGGAAATATGGACTCGGATTGAAGCAGCTACTTGGCCACTGTTCTCGTTCGACCATGCGAACGCTCGTCACCAGCCCGAAGGCCTATCAAGTCGTCTAACGTCTCTAAGAACCAAAAAGGAATGCCTCACACATATGGAGGAGGAAACGGCAGGTAGGTGGCAGACATGCCTAACCTTTTCCCGGACAAAACAAGGTTTGAGGCCCTCGCATCGCCCATCCGATCGGAACAACCAATATCCACCTGATTATGTAGTAGCCCACAAACGACTGCAGAGGCTCAACATGACTAAAAGACTGCAGAACAGCGCCATGATAGCACCACTCTACAACGAACAAACCCCCTCAAACTACATAAGCAATCACTCAATCCCGTCACCTTTTTTGCACGGGCCTTGAGGACACTACCTCGCCCCTCGTTCGGTCACGCAAACACGCACTCAACCGATACCGCAGATTATGGGTGGCGATACCAATAAATATTACAATTAAATATAAATATTTTACTTCAGAATTTATAATGAAATCATTAAAAATAATAAAAATAAAATAAAATAAAAATAAGGGGAAATGAGCTCCTAGAACGGCTTTGAGCACGTGATTAGCCACCACTGCCACAAAACCGGCGCCGCCGATATTTTTTTTGCATCCGACGCTGTGCTCCTCTTGTGTGTCCAATGCGGTCCACGTCAATAGAGATATATTCGATGTAATAGACACCGCTTGAGCCGGCAAACCGGTTTCTTCAACCGGATCGAAAAATTACCATAACCGCGACAAGAACGGCCTCCAAATCATTCGAGGCTCTTTCAACTCTCTTTCTCATCGATTTTACCGTGCCACTTTTTTTTTTTGAATCTTACCGTGCCACCGTCGGCTCTTCCATAGTGCAATGTCTAGCGTGAAATTGCGTCTAATGTGCCTTCTTTGGCCTGATGACGACCCAGAAAATCACATTTTCGAGGTCGAAGTAGACGACCACCGGACTGTCGCCACTCTCAAGAAGATAATCAAAGTCGACCATGCCCCTAAGCTTGATCACGTCGCTGCAAGCGATCTCATCGTTTGGAAATGTGCCGGTCTTCCTGATGATGATAACTTGGAACAAACCTTAAAAACCATAAAATTCGATGGTTCTGATACTCGCCTCGTTCGCTTGAACAAGGCCCAGCGGCGAATTTCTCAGTTTTTCAGACATGAAGACTTATCCAAAGAACCCATCCACGTCCTTGTTCAGGTTCCCGTGCTTGGTGAGTGTGGCACCCACCCGTATCTTCTGTTCAATGCTGAAAGGTCTTGGATCGAGTTAGATAAGAACCTAGAACACGCTGAAGCGAGCGATGCAATTAGTGAGCTCGCAGAGAATATGCGTATGTCAATGGTATTAGGCTTTCTCAAGATCGTTCGGAGCCCTGGCAAGCCACCGTCCAAGGCAGCTAAGTCCAACGAATATATAACGATCCAGACGAAAGAAGAGTTCGCCATCCATGACGGGTTGCACTCCAATGCGACGACAAACTCCCAACTGCTGATGACAGTTGCCCCACCAGTCCACATCTTCCACCCTATATTTGAGCAATGTATTCGCGATGCCGATGGTCCTCGTCTCGAACTACCTCGCGAGTTTCTCATACAGGTACACGAGTTCATGTCCTTTGCCTCCCAACTCAGGCCGTTGGAATCGGACTCCGCCCCAGAATGGCGAACGTTGTTGTCGAAACTCTTGGTTGTTCGTATTGAGGCGGCGCAGAATGCCGATGGGACTTGTCCCGATGGTACCTCTACAGTCCACATCACAACCTCAGGTGAAAGTGTTCCATTCCTTATCTGCGAGTACAAGCGAATCCTTGGTGAAGGCGGCTGTGACCCTTCTGTTCAAGCCGGTTGCAGTACGAGGCGAACATGGATCCAGCGCGATGTGAGTTCTGCTTCACGTCCATGTAATTCTGATCATAATCCCACATGAGTCTAGCGATCTAAAATGCGTGAGAAATGCTGTTGTCCTACCTTTATAATTGCGGGTGGCGGCCCATGGATGTGCGTTCTTGGGGCCGTGTTTACGGATAAAGTCATTGTCCAAAGGTTGACGGAAATGATGTGGATTGGACTCTCATCGACGAATGAAGATGCTCACATCCACCGATTTGCACGAGTCATGATGGCGTTGCGTCAAAACCTTCTTAAACTCCATAACTACTATGAGAAGATCGGCACCGCTGTCGACATTCCACCCTTCCATGTAGGCTCTCCTCATCCACGTTTCTACCCATATCCAACATCCTTCATCGAGAATGGCAAACTCATCCACTTCGATTATGTGAAGATGCTGGAGGATCATCCGACATGCGTGACATATCAGGCGAAGATTCGAAGCCACGTGGAGTCTCCAGACATCGATGAACTTGTCGTCGTCAAGTTCGTTGACCGATATGGTGACAAAGTACATCAGTTCCTTGCCGCTAAAAATCGTTCTCCAAAACTTCGGTATTACGGTCGACTGGAATGTAACGATTCCCCAGGACATAACCCCTCGCCTGCGCCTCCGACGCCAGCATCGCCGCCCAGCTACCTTCTTAGCAGTCCGATGAAGATGGTCGTAATGGACTATGTTAAACCTCATCTCCGACCAGACGACGTTCATGACCAGGTTGCAAAGATAT
>QFDV01004420.1:3571-19874 GCA_003315845.1 Lactarius trivialis
AAAAAAAAAAAAAAACCGTCTTGCCGATGACTACTGCAGAGTCTGAAGTTTCTGGTTTATGTTCGCTGGTGCCACCGCTATACTCTGAACTGGACAGGTCGACCTGGGAAAGGCTGGGCGAATTCACTCGTGAAACAACAGCCTTCGGAGGTGTTTGGGGGCGGTGTTTGGTGTTAGCAAAGGAAGGTGCCATGAAGTGATCTGTGGTCTGTGGGGTATAGTAAGCGCACCTGATCGGGGGAGGTGGTCAAGGTGATAACTGGCATCAGGAGGGAGGTCCTGTTGCGGTGGAATGACGTACCGGAGAGGAGGATACATTGTTTGGCGTTGGCAGCCAGTTCAAGGACTCGTAACTTCCCCTCGCGTCTGGGGAAGCGGTTTCCCGGCTTTCATTGGGATAAGCTGGTACTCCGGGAAGAGGTCTCTCACGATATGCCTGGCGTTCGCCTGGTGCCGTGTTCTGCGTCTGTCTATATGATGTTGTTTTGGTCACTCCAGGTGCCGGGGGCGCTAATGGCCGTCCGGGTATAGGCGGATCTTTCGGGGGAGGAGGACGGACATGCTGCCCAGCAGGCGTTTGCGATAAACTCGGGAGATCGACGTTCTGGGATCCGGATCCATTTAGGTTCGCTCCGCGAGGCGGGTCCACTTCGGCTTGGGGGGATTCGTATCTCGCCCATGCTTCTTGCGGAGGCTCAACGGAAGCGTCACCATTGGTTACTCGGAGCTTTGATGGCTTTAGTGGACTCTTAGAAGCGAGAGGGCTATTCGCCGGAGGTTGCCCGTTTAATGGCATAGAGCGTGATGGCTTCATGGGACCATGGATAGTGCCATCACGCTGAGCGAAAGGATGACCTTTCGGTGCAAGTAGATCGGACGACTTGGAGGAGGATAAGGCGGGGGCAGTAGGGTTATACGGTCCGCCTGCGCCTCTGCGAGGCTGCGGCTGAAGGTTAGAGTTGCAGACCCGAGGGCTGGATTAAAGCGCTAGCGGGGTACGCACCACCGGGTCAGCTCGATGCCGTGAATCCTGTTCCGCATCGACATCGGCTGTGGGTCGCAGACTCTTCGAGGCCGTTGTTTGGGGAGCGAAGGGTCGACTAGATGCCGTGTGGGGTCCCCGCACCCGTGGTGGTTGGCCCGAATTAGCCGCGGAGTTTGCGCTCGCGGCATATTCACCAAGCTCAACTGCGGAACCATACCCCCTTCTGCTGGAATCCGAATAGGGAGATCTGCCTTCCAACACTGTTCCATTGGCTGCTCGGTGAGATGCCCGGTCCGTTGCTCTGTGGTTACTCTGCAGCGTATTTGACAAGAGGTTGTCGTCAGACCGCCGCCAAGCGGAAGAACCATTACTAATGGTAGCCATTGGGCAAGATATTTGGGGTTGCACTAGTAAGTAGGGGGAAAGGCTTACTTAGATATGAAGCTGGGGGCGGTCGTTTGCCCTTGTCCGCGAAACCTATCGCACCACGCTGATCACTCGTGGACTGCGGCATGTTTTGTGTTGTGATACTGTTTGGCATGATGTACATTGAGTCACTCCGTGCGCCCCTAAAAGAAGACACGCTCGCGGCATGTAACGTTGACATTGTATAGGCGCTAGTATAGGCGCTAATGCATGCAAGACACGAGTCACGCCACGAGGGAAGCACAAAGATCATTGAAAATGACTCAAAAAGGTATTTAAACGATGTGGACGCGATGGACCATGTCGAGGACTGCATAAGTACAAAATTTGGCGGCACAACAACAGTAATGAACTAGTCTATAAAGATAGATGATTCATACCAAGAGGCGATAAGTGAGAAGAATATCATAGTGATTTCTCTAAATCGAGGTCGTTTCATTTTATTTTTTTGCCTTTACCATCCACCCACCTACGCATGTCGGTCGTCCCGTTTCATTTCATTTCATCATCACGGCCTTGTCGCAACAGCAGAGAGCAAAATATCAAAATCCAGTTTTGCAGCTGGACCACACATATATATTCATCAACTATGTTCAGTGAAAAAAACACCACACACCTTTTAAAACGAGAGTCGTGAATGCGCGCGCAAGTTCCGGTTGCTCCACCTCAAGCCGGCGCAGCGCGTCCGCGCTCAAGCGCCACAGAACCGCGGGTCGCTCCGCGACCACCGTCGCGTTGCGAGCGAGCCCCGCGAGTCCAGACAGCTCACCCGCGAGCGTGCCTGGGACCATAGATTCTTCGATCGCAGGAGTATGCGTCGCGAAGCGGTACGTCGCGCGCAGCACGCCCGTTCCAACGACATACAAGCCGTCGGCTGGCTCACCTTGCCTCCAGAGCACGTGACCTTCAGGCACGGTGACGGGCTCGAAATAGGAAGCAAGCCGCTCGAGCATCGTGCGGTCCGTGGTGTACGGCGTGAAGGCTTGCTCGAGCGTGTTGAGAGGTTCCGTTAGTGCGGCGGGTGGGCCGGTTTTGCGTTGGTTGTTGTTGTCTGTGCAAGGCGTTTCCGTGAGACAGGTGTTGCTTTTGGAGGTGAAATAGACGTACCTCTCGCCATGAGGCGCCATCCCGCATCACGTAGCTGTGCGCGCCGGGGCGAATGCGGCAGAGATTGTTGCAAGTCCATGCATACACTATCCTGACGACCGGGAAGCGCTGCTCGGTAATCGTCAGCGAAGTCGTACATGGGGACCACTAGAGAAACTCTCACCAATCGGTTTCGTCTCCGCACCAGTAGAATCAAACCAAGCGCGCAAATAAACGTTCTCGGTCCCTACATCAAGGTTCAGTATTTCTGTGGTGCTACTCAAGCATGCGGGCTTACACTCCATCGCGTCGTTATAAGTTGTGAATAGCTCCACGTCTGGCAGTTCAAATAGGCCTACGCTGTCCAATGCGCTGAGAACCTTTCCGTCACCGGCGCCGCAGATAACGAGCACGACCTTGCGCCCTGAGAGAAGGCGCTGCACGCGAACAAGAGCCTCTGCCGCAGAGAGGTCCACGCCAACGACGAGCGCAAAGTCAAGCAGGAGGAAGCGAACTGGAGCATGTACCCATGCGGGCTCTGCAACGAGTGTGCGAATCGTCTCCTCAACACGTGTAATAGTGCCAAAGAAGAGGAAGCCCTGGAGGTGCAGAACGGTCGTCTGTCCCGAAACCTCGCGAAGGTACGCGCGATGGGCATTTGGCCGACGCACGGTCGAGAGTGTCGCCTCGCCTGTGTGCATGACGCGGATGCTGCGACGCTGGGAATTTTGTACGACGAAGAAAAGGCCTGCAGTATTGTTAGCGTTGTGCACATATACAGGTAGAGGGACGCTTACAGCTAACAATAATCCCAAACAGAACACCAATGACGAAGTCCCAGACAGTCATCGCGACCATGATGCTCGCAATAGTGATGTATTCTGGTTTGCTCACACGGTGGCGCGTATCCCAAAGCGCCTCTTTTACAAGATCGATCCCCAGTACGAAGATGAGCGCACTGACAACCATGACCGCTGTAGTCCGCGTCCTTGTCAGCACCCTTTAGCTACTCAACGCTATTGAACTTACGGATATATGCGATCGGACCTGTGCCAGCGAGTAACACCGCGATAGTTGCACCAGCCAGCATAAGGCCAGATAGACGCGTGGTACCACCTACGCGATAGAACCTGAGCGAGCCTCATTAGCAATTTGTCCAAACAGGACAACATCCCACGTACAGTAGCGTATTCACGTAAACGAGATAATTGGGCACTGTGCCAAATATGCCAGCCAGAAAATTTGAGTAGCCATGCGCGATGAGTTCTTTGTTCGTGTCGACGTCACAGTCGAGGGATACGGCTGTAAGGTGCATCATCAGCACAATCGCCAACAGATGCGCAGAAAACACGCACCAAGCGCGGGGACATTCAAAGGAGGATGCAAGACGTTGAAAAATAATAATGCAAATTGCGTGGGCAGCGTCGCCCATAACGCGCCCCATTTTGTCTTGGTGAGATCTGGCCTCTGTCAGGTAAGGCGATCATCACGGAGTAATAGGGGACCCACCAAAGTAGGTATAAAATTGATACCATTTTTCTTCGCTCCTCGCGACCTGAAATAACCACCGTTCTCTCCTGAGGAGATCTAGGTCAAGTCCTCCGATCAGAACTACGACGTAAAATACAGCCGGTATGATCAAAAAATCTGCATGGCGACCGGTCGAAAGAAGCCAGTGAGCGTTCTCGTTCAGTCCCCATTGAGAAAAATAAAGGCGTACAAGTCGGAAGTATGAGCTGATGATGCCACCGTGATGTGATCACCCTCAACAGAGCTGCGAGGGCAAGGGCAGGAGCCCAGAGAGGGAAATTTGATCCGCGCAAGAAGAAGAAAAGTGTGTCCAGTGACAGGGAGAACTCATCATCCTGCAGACGTGTCGAGACGTTGAGGCCAGTTATAATTAGAAACACGCCGACGCCACCGATGCAGCCAACGAGGATATGCCGTGGGAAGAAGCCGATAAGAGAGCCAAGTCGGAAAAAGCCGAGAATGAAGAACGTGAAACCTAAAAAGCCAGGTGAACATTGCAGATCTTTTTCTGTGCCGATATGCCACACCTGTGAGAACGCTTGAAAATGCAAACGCCACTAATGTGGTAGCTACGATCTCGTCCTGGTTACTATCTCCTAAATCCAGGGCAATGCGAGTAGCCATGATATGGAAGAAGGGCTATTTGGGTAGTGTGCATACTTTGTTACAGCGGTATAGGTGAGTAGGACGTACCACCACCTCAATCATCATGCTGCCATTTGCGCCTGCGAAACCAGATGCGCCTGCCGAATAGACGAGCTGAGAGATAATGGTACTAATCGCAGTAGTAAGTAGATGGACGAAAGGTAGATGGTGTGACGTACGAAACAAAGAACATGGACACGCCCATTGCACCGAGATCCATAAACACACCGGTGGCAGGGAAGATGATCATGCCATCTGTATATCACGTGATTCAGATCAGCAGAGCGCTAAGGACAACAGTAACCGAAGCGAAACACAGGCGCACACGATATCCCGTCGAGGACGTTGAGCAGTAGTCCAAGGATTACAGCGGGAACAGAGCGCATAGCCTGTGCAGCTGTTGATTGCGCACGGGAAACCCACTTGCGTGGGGTGTAGTGTGTCGCGTGAAAAGAGGATGGAAGGAGCGGCGTGCGTTCCGTGAGGGATCGAAGAAGTGGAGTCATCGAACGGACGGGTGGCGTATGCTGTTGACGCATTTGCACTTGTTCTTGTTGTAGCCCTCTCTGCAGCTGGTGCAGAAGGGGAGTAGGCTGTGACAGAACCGGTGTGTGAGTGTCGTCCTCTTCCTCGTCAGCACGTTCCCGTGATGGGCTACGGCTGTGTTGAGCCATGAGAATGCTCAAGTTCGATTGTGGGGGAGGTTGAGACGGCCGGGCGTCGAGGGTCGATGTGGACTCTGCCAGATAAAGAGAAGAGGATGATGGAGTCCCAGTGCGCTCGCGGGGTTGCTCCAGTGGAAGGGAGCGTACGGACTCTGATGGCGGCGGGAAGATGAATGCGGGTGTGCTGGCCTCCACATGGGGCGTCATAAGGGCCTCAGAGTCTGGCACGAGGGGTGTGCGAGGTCGAGAGCGCACGCTGCTGGATAACGAGGGCCGGGAAAAAGAAAGAGGGACCCCTGACAACTGCATGGTATGGGTGCGAATGTCATTCTTAGAGTGACGAGCAGGGATGCTCCCGGAGCCTGAGCTCGCGGGATTTACGTGGGCGTTGAGGAGGCTAATGTTGAAAGAATAGGGTCAGAGGATGAAGATACGGTGCATGGGAGATTAGGGGGAAGGTGAGATGAGATGGAGGGGGGTTAGAGAAGATAAAGTAAAAACGCAACGCACCCAGCCCGTGACAGGGGCGAACCAGAGTAATGGAGAATAGTTGGTACGACGAGACGTTGAAAATCGCGAGGTGAGACGTCATGGTTGCGTGCTACCCCGCCAGTGTTTGTGTTCGCATCTTCGTTTAGCGGAACAAACGTGTGTCCATCATCAGAGGACGCCTCGCTTGCAATGGATGGCGGCATCTGACCAATGAAAGGAGGAATGCGCTTGCAAGTCGCCGTTGTTGAGAAAACTGAAGAGCATCATATCAACGTTATTGACTCCAATTGGACGCGACCTCGACTCGCCTCGCCTCGGCTCAACGGCGTTTGCCGTACCTTCTCTCAATTCTGCAAAAACCGGTTCAAAAACCATCGCCAGCACATCGCAATGTCAAACACAATTGCCCTGTATGCGTCTTTTTATATCGCAAACACATAATACCGACGTTTTTTTTTTTCAGTTATCCACTCTCCAACTTTACATTTAGGTGTGTGTCCAGGTGATATCCCGCCCTGGCCTCTTTACGTCCTCGGCAAGTATGACAACACCTGACCCCTTCATGCGATCCACAGTACCAAGGAGGCGCAACCCGAGGAAGATCCATCCGTCTCCGCTCGTCTACAGCGTCTTCAAAACAATTATGAGGACTTTGGCATGCGTCGTACTGTGGAGGGCGTCCTTGTCGTACATGACCACGGACACCCGCATATCCTCATGCTCCAAATTGCCAACGCATTCTTCAAGCTGTATGCGCTCATCCTATTTTTGCGTTCTCATCCTCATTTATTTTAGCCCTGGGGACTACCTAAAGCCAGGCGAGGATGAACTCGAGGGACTCAAGCGTCGTCTAGACGAACGTTTAGCGCCTCCGAGTGACTCTCGCCAATTCAATGCCTCCCACGGGATTGACAACGACTGGGAAATCGGCGACTGTCTTGCTCAGTGGTGGCGGCCCAACTTTGAAACCTTCATGGTGCGTGGCGTTCTTCTTGATTCCCGCCGTTTCCCATCGAACGCTCTCTCCCCCTCACGGGCGCGTAGTATCCATTTGTGCCTGCCCATATTACCAAACCAAAAGAATGCAAGAAGCTCTTCCTTGTGCAGATGCCAGAGCGCAGTATGTTCCTATCTGATCCTTTGCGCCATGAGGCACACCCACATGTTTCCTTACGTTGCAGAGGTTCTTGCTGTTCCAAAAAACATGAAACTCCTCGCTATTCCGCTCTTCGAACTTTACGATAATGCAGCACGGTAGTGTCCACTCTTTCTTCCCTCGTTGCTGTTTCGCCACTCAGACGCGCATACATTCAGATATGGCCCACAACTCTCTGCAATTCCGCATCTCCTTTCTCGGTACGTCTCGCTTCCTATTCCAGACCCACCACCACCGCCCACCTTCTTTCTCCTCTCTTCCCCCTGATGGTAGGTATAACTTTATCTATCAATAACTCAGCAACAGACCCCGAACTCAGGGGACCGAGGCCACTCTGATTCCATGCACTCTTTGAACGTTTGAACTCTCTAGTCCCTATCTGACCTCCAGATCGTACTCTGCTATGTAGCTTTTACACGTATAATTTGAAACAGGTTTCGTCGAATCTCAGATACGGCACAACTATCTCTTGTCGAGAGGTGATACACCGCTTTTATACAGCTGCTCATTGAGGTATAGTCACGCGCACGTGCTACCCTCCCGGGGATAGGCGGTCGTTCTCCCGCAAAATTCAACTCGGTGCGCGACGAGACAACTGACAGATAAACGTGCGCAGCTGGGGATCTTCGAACGAGGCGAGAACTGCTTCGGCACCTTCCGTATCCAAGAATCAGAAGAACTATCAGAAAAACCTAGATGTGCACCCGTACCTTGTACGTCCATACTGGAGCGCCCCAATTAACTACGACACGAGCGCTGCCGGTGCACCTAATAGGTCCACCAGCGCCCCACACGTGATTATACAGAAAAGGCCAGCAGCGTCTTGGTCAGGGTAGCTGAAGTCCATACCGAACGACAGTACCAGCTCTTGATAGCATTGCAGTGATCCAGTTCAATGAATACTCAGGACGCAGTCACACAAAGGGATTTGGAGTATATGCGCTGGTCGTGTGCCTCTACCTCGGCCACGACGCGTGACGGCCCCGGATTCGTTATTGTGCATGTGCTGCCCTTGGTGCTGCCAGCACGGGTTGGTGTGGTTACATTTGTTAATCCCTACATGGCATCATTCTACTCTCAGTGAACTTAACATAGTTAACTCTCACGCTCCCGTCCTGCGCTAGAGTTTCGTCATCAGCTCACCGGTCTGACTGTACTGAGATCTGACACTCACCCGACTGGACAGTCGACATTCCAGGGTTCATAAATTTGTACACCAAATAAGCAAGATTTAGGGGCGGGTCGGCTGGCGATGCGCCCCATTCCCAGAACCAGTTCCCAGCACCAGCTCGAGGTCATATTATGCTGGTCTCGACACCTCGGTCGGTAAGATATTAGGAAAGCGTCATCAGCCTTCTTCGGTTCTTTGCTGCGGAGTAACAGCAACATTGTATCGCGTGATTTGACGCAAGAAGGTAGGCGCAGAGCGCGCACCCATGCCCGAGTAATGATACAGTAGAGTTTAGCCTATGGCCTTAACGCCACTTTGCATCAGAAGATACAAGTCATGCGACGAACGAGGGAGAACCTTTTTTGGATTTTTTTTTTCGATCCCACGTGGGATCATTTTATCATCCAAGGTACGTGGATACCCAAAAAGCGAAATATTACCCCATATCTACCCGAGTAGGACTGAGCTTACGGAAACTGGCATCGAAGACCATTCCACCCTTGATTTTGATTACCTTCCACCGCGAATTCCACCACCCAAGGTTCCAGTTTCAGTTTTCTCGCGCACCCCTTGTCAAGTTGACATAGAAAAGTCGTACAATGGCCCAATCTTTCTCTGCAGTGATACCATCGAAAAGGAAGCTCGTTCTACATCATTGACAAAGTGTATGCAATGAAGAAGATTGTTTGCGTGATCTTTCGGTAATCATCACGTGCACACGTTCGCCGGCCTTACCCGGGCCGCACGTCGTTGTTCTCACCTCAATGTCAGGCTTGACCTCAATCGTTCTCACCTCGTCCGGGCGAGAAGGATATGACACTGACCCTTGGCTACTGCGTCAACTATGGCCCTTCACTCTTTTGGTCCCCAAGAATTGAAGTCGTCCCATCGCTGGTGCTCGTGTTTTCACCTCAAGGGCACGGCCCCCAAGTGAAATCGCTTCGCCAGGAATTGCGGGCGTCTAAACTTGCACTTCATCAATTTTTCATAGATCGTGGGTATCAGAACCACTCTCTGCGCGTTTGTTACGAAGAACCCCTCGGTGCTTTTGGTTCCATTTCCATTCTTTGACATTAGGAACAAGTCAAATTCCGAGGCGGGCAGTCGACTCGATCCTTGTCCTACGTTTCTCTCGACCGCGCCAATCATTCCCTATTCGATCTAATTCCCGGCTGATCACGCTGCATTGGCTATTCGTTTCCGCTCCAAACCCGCTGGACGTTGCGCAATAAATTTAATGATTTCAACATGCAACGCGAACGTGGGGGAACACTTCCCTACCTTTGCGGCGCACGTCGCGGTGTTTGATGGCCATTATGACCGGACAATTAAAAGTACGGTATCACTTTCACAGGAGCCGAATAATGTGCAGACGCATGACATCGTGGAGTAAGAGAAGTCTCATTAGTTCCGCGACTCTTTATTAACCGTGCTTTAATCAATGAGCAGATGCAGATCTCGGTCGCCGAACGCACGAGGACTTTGTGCTTGATATGACCAAATTCAGAACAAGAGTGCTGCTACGAGCACAGAATAGAGGGTCTAACTTGTTTTAATGAGCGTTAAACTCAATGATCGTGAGTGTGCGATTCACTTCAGAGCCGAATTAGACTTATGAATTATATTGTTCGAGATATGAGAATGGTTCCAGCACATTACAGGTACTATCTGCATGGTCAGGCTCACGCAGTGCGCTGACACAGCACCGTTGTCGTCGCAGGTGCAGCAACCCCCCTACCTCCAGCAACATATATAAGGCAAGACATCTCCCACATATTATCCTCATCATACCATGTCTATCGAGCCGGGAGTAAAGTACAGAATCACGAATGCTCAGTCTGGGCTAGCTCTTGACCTTTCTGGCCAGTCTGTGGTCGGTAACCCGGTCGACAATAATAGCAACCGCCAACTGGTGCGCATCGCATATTCCTTCAATATTTTCTGCCGCACACTCACGATATTTCAGTGGATCCCATCGTTCACACCAGGCGGCGTGACTTTCGTATCAGCACAATCCGGACAGTCCGTTGGATTTGCTGGTGGCCTGAGGCCAGGGGTGACCCTCATCGTCGGTGGCCCCAATGTTACCAAAGCTTGGATTACCGAGCTTGTTGAGGTTATACCTCAGCCGAAGTTCAAGTACGATCACCCCTTCTGCGCCCGTGACCACTCCTAAGTTCGACTTCATTTGATAGACTCATACTCAGTGGCGCGGATTTTGTCATGGGGTTGCCCAGTGGCGACCTGCCGCCTGGAATTCCCGTGTCGGTGTCGCCGGATGCTGGGGCAGACAATCAACTCTGGGTCTTCACAAATGGTGAGTCGTTCCCCTAAGAGCTGTCATGCTTCTTTACTCTGACTCCTTCCCTCGAGTAGCCTCAGAGGATTAATGTTTGAGTGGTGATAGAGGAGCTGACTGCCCGTATAGTCGAATAGTGATTCTGATGTGATTGAGGTTGAGCTGAAGAAGCGAATTGGATAGTGCGATCGATTTTCCAACAATAGTTGCGTCAACTTTGCGTGAGTAAGAAGTGAAGTCACTAGTCGGTATCTATACTGTGTGGCTCTGCTTTACAGTATGCAGACTCCTCGCACTAAAACTGGCCCTTATCGAGAGCACTCGCTGAGGCTGGATTACAGAGAGATCATAGTTACGTATCCATGGAGGTAACAGTTCCGAGAATATAAACAAGTTATGTGGGTGCAACAGTGAAGATATTGTGGTCGCTACGAGGACAACGCTGCCGCTCGCCGCCAGTGGGGAAACAGACCGAGCAGCCTATCCCAGACATACGCATCGCCTGGGCCCGCTAAACCCCATGACCTCGTGGTATCATAATCTATTAGTGTTATTCCGCCTGGCTGGCCTGAAAGTCCGGCTTTGGCGCCTGTAGCAGCTTTGGCTTTCTCAACCCCCAGGTCGGACCGAAGCCGTCCACCAAGGTTGGCACCGCACGGCTCTTGTACGCGGAAATGTTTTACCCCTTCACCACTCTCACGGATCTTCAAATAGCAACCCTGTTGTTAGTCAGCACTTACAATACATTTTCGTTTAAAATGATCTGCGTCGTGGTCGCGGTCCTCGTGATCGGGGTCGCATGCAAGCGGATCTTCGTTGGCGGGTGCACAGAGCTTGCGACTCACAGCCTCGGTGGAGCCGTCTTCCCGCGTCGTCGTGACTGTCATCAGGGACAGACGAGGGTCGCGGCTCGCGTTTCTCCTTCCCTGCGTTATCACCACCGACTTGTGTTGGCATTTCACCCCCGCCGCCATGGACAGGAGGGTAGTACTTCTCGCGTCATATCGTCATCATCGGGTCGCGGGGCGCATGGGAACTGCATCTCTCATCGATGGATGAGACACCCCTCCACCGCGTCGTCATCGTAGTTGGCGGCGCACGGGAGTTGTAGGCAGCGGCAAGACGAGGGGACGGTGGGACGGGCAAGGAGGCAGTGCGGGCAGAAATCAAGGACGTTTAAAAACTCGCGCTCTATCTGACCGATGTCATGTTGCGCATGCCAAACACACCAGTACACACAGCCAAGTGCACGTTCTTGAGCAAAAAGTCGTTCTAGTGTCGCGAACATGCGTGAGCCACGACTCGGACCCCGCCGGCTTTAGGTAAGTATGCTCGCTTCGCCGGCTACGATGACGGCACCGGGGAACACACGATAATGTACCCACATTCGTGGAGGTGAGGCTTGGCCTTGTTCAGAGACAAGGGTAGCCAGGACGACAGGCATTTCAACCTCAGAGCGAGTGCCAACGTTGTTCGCCACTTGTGTTGAAGGCAGAACGAGAGCGCCTTATCCGCGAACCGAATGTGAGGAATAGGATCGAGGAAGGAAGCCTGAGACGAGCGAGGGTCGCCCCGCATGGCAATCACCAGAAGTCGCTCCGAGCTTGGCTCCGAGTCAGGCCTTGGCTTTGTCTAGATCTACTCAGAAACACATACCGGGCCAGGCAGAGCACTCCATTGGCCTGGTCACCGGCCACCGGTCGATTTAACAGTTAATAAATGTCTTGTAGTGCTCAAATATTTCTCTGCAGTGAACCATCGTCTGGAAGAAACTCTCACCTTTTCAGCTTGCTTTTCAAGTTCTTGACAAGGTTCTTGAGGTTTGTCTTGAGGTCAACAACGCCTGCGTGAACACGTGCCAATCATGATCATGACAAATATTGTTTCAACCTCCCCATCCCCAAGAAGCAGGGTCCATCCCTTGCCCTCATTCTCACCCGTAGCACAGGGTGGTTCTGACGCTCACGATCATGAAAAATGGTGAAGATTCAGTAAGAGTCTGTTAGACCAAGGTTTAGACACCGCCAACTGGACAACGCGATTTCACTTGGAGACCTGGCCCCGAGTAACAGAACCTCCGGCGATTTTAGCTGTGTCCATTCTGCGACATAACTTAGGGACAAGTTAAATTCCGAGGCGGGGAGCCTACTCAATCTTTGTCCAACGTTTCTCTCGACCGCGTCAATCATTCCCTATTCGATCTAATTACCGGCTGATCACGCTGCGTTGGCTATTCGTTTCCGCTCCAAACCCCGTCGCGCTAAAATTTAATGATTTCAACATGCAACGCGAACGTGGGGGAACACTTCCCTACCTTTGCGGCGCACGTCGCGGTGTTTGATGGCCATTATGACCGGACAATTAAGAGTACGGTATCACTTTCACAGGAGCCGAATAATGTGCAGACGCATGACATCGTGGGGTAAGAGAAGTCTCATTAGTTCCGCGACTCTTTATTAACCGTGCTTTAATCAATGAGCAGATGCAAATCTCGGTCGCCGAACGCACGAGGACTTTGTGCTTGATATAACCAAATTCATAACAAGAGTGCTTCCACGAGCACAGAATAGAGGGTCTAACTTGTTTTAATGAGCGTTAAACTCAATGATCGTGAGTGTGCGATTCACTTCAGAGCCGAATTAGACTTATGAATTATATTGTTCGAGATATGAGAATGGTTCCAGCACATTACAGGTACTATCTGCATGGTCAGGCTCACGCAGTGCGCTGACACAGCACCGTTGTCGTCGCAGGTGCAGCAACCCCCCTACCTCCAGCAACATATATAAGGCAAGACATCTCCCACACATTATCATCATCATACCATGTCTATCGAGCCGGGAGTACAGTACAGAATCACGAATGCTCAGTCTGGGCTAGCTCTTGACCTTTCTGGCCAGTCTGTGGTCGGTAACCCGGTCGACAATAATAGCAACCGCCAACTGGTGCGCATCGCATATTCCTTCAATATTTTCTGCCGCACTCACGATATTTCAGTGGATCCCATCGTTCACACCAGACGGCGTGACTTTCGTATCAGCACAATCCGGACAGTCCATTGGATTTGCTGGCGCCCTGAGGCCAGGGGTGACCCTCACCGTCGGTGGCCCCAATGTTACCAAAGCTTGGATTACTGTAGTTGGTGGGATTGACCCTGTGCTGAAGTTTAAGTACGACCACCCCTTCTGCGCCCGTGACCACTCCTAAGTTCGACTTCATTTGATAGGCTCATACTCAGTGGCGCGGATTTTGTCATGGGGATGCCCAGTGGCAACCCGCCGCCTGGAATTCCCGTGTCAGTGTCGCCGGATGCTGGGGCAGACAATCAACTCTGGGTCTTCACAAAGGGTGAGTCGTTCCCCCAAGAGCTGTCATGCTTCTTTACTCTGACTCCTTCCCTCGAGTAGCCTCAGAGGATTAATGTTTGAGTGGTGATAGAGGAGCTGACTGCCCGTATAGTCGAATAGTGATTCTGATGTGATTGAGGTCGAGCTGAAGAAGTGAATTGGATAGTGCGATCGATTTTCCAACAATAGTTGCGTCAACAAGAAGCGAGGCACTAGTCGGTATCTATACTGTGTGGCTCTGCTTTACAGTACGCAGACTCCTCACACTAAAACTAAACTGGGTGTGGGGAGAGTTCAAAAGCCTAAATTACACCAGGTGCTGAAGGTGTCCAGTCTGGTGCACATGCTCTCACCACGGCCCTTATCGAGAGCACTCGCTGAGGCTGGATTATGGAGAGATCATATTTACGTATCCATAGAGGCAACAGTTCCGAGAATATAAATAAGTTATGTTCACTCATTGTGGGTGTAACAGTGAAGATATTGTGGTGTCTACGAGGACAACGCTGCCGCTCGCCGCCAGTGGGGAAGCAGACCGAGCAGCTTATCCCAGACATACGTATCGCCTGGCCCGCTAAACCCCATGTCCTTGTGGTATCATAGTCTATTTGTGCTATTCCGCCTGGCTGGCCTGAAAGCCCGACTTTGGCTCTCTCAAACCCCAGGTCGGGCGGAAGCCATCCACCAAGGTTGGCCCGGCACGGCTCTTGTACGCGGAAATGTTTTACCCCTTCACCACTCTCACGGATCTTCAAATAGGAACCCTGTTGTTAGTTAGCACTTAAAATACATTTTCGTTTAAATGATCTGCGTCGTGGTCGCGGTCCCCGTGATCGGGGTCGCATGTAAGCATTTTCGTTGGCTGGCGCACGGAGCTTGCGACTAACAGCCTCGGTGGAGGCGTCGTCGTGGCTGTCATCAGGGGCAGACGAGGGCTGTGGCTCGCGTTTCAACTTTCCCCTTTCCTGCGTTATCATCACCGACTTGTATTGGCATTTCACCCCCGCCGCCATGGACAGGAGGGTACTAGTACTTCTCGCGTCATATCGTCGTCATCGTAGTTGGCGGTGCACTAGAGTTGTAGGCAGCGGCAAGACGAGGGACGGTGGGACGGGCAAGGAGGCAGTGATGCGGGCAGAAATCAAGGAAGTTAAAAAAAGTCGTTCTGGTGTCGCGAACATGCGTGAGCCAGGACGCCGCCGGCTGTATGTTCGCTTCACTGGCTACGATGAGGGCACCAAGGAAGACACGTTCATGTGCCCACCTTCGTGGAGGTGAGGCTTGGCCTTGTTCAGATAGACAAGGGTAGCCAGGACGACAGCCATTTCAACCTCAGAGCGCGTTGTTCACCACTTGTGTTGAAGGCAGAACGAGCTTGAGAACGAGTGCGCCTTATCTGCGAGCCAAATGAGAGGAACAGTATCGAGGAATGAGGCCTGAGACGAGCAAGGGTCGCCGCGCACTGGCATGACAATCACCAGAAGCCGCTCAGGCCTTGGCTTCAAGTTTGTCTAGATCTACATCAGCAAATAAAATTTAGAATTTTAGGTGCTTACGGAAACCGAAAGTGCTCACGAGGATTATAAGCTTATATTACAATTACAATGAAATTCTGTTCACTTGTAATTGGCTGTGATCGTTGACCTGCCATTCTAGGCAGTACTATCATGTACAATGGTATTCAAAATGACAGGGATATTCAAAATCCATTCCGCAAGCACATCCACCACAACTAGCCTTCCAAAAATATAAGATCAGAATATGGGCATCATACCCAAAGGGGTCTATAAAATGTTTTGGGAAAAATATGAAGCAGATGTGTTTCTACATGATGATCTTCAAGTGGGACACAACAAATTTCGGAATAATACAGAGCTACTGCCCCCAAATAAAATTGTAAAAATTGTAAACAAAATCAGGGTGTTGTCTGGATGGTTTAAAAGAGAACTGACCCTCTATATGGCATGTTCTTTATCAGTTTAGAGAGATATGCAGACATGATTGTTGACCGTGACAATTAGTGGTTTCCCGGCCCGTCTCGGCCCAAAAGACGGGGGTTAGGCTCAGCTTGCAGGAGCTTCGGGCCTAGATTTGTTGGGGACTAAGCTGATACCGATAGGCTTCAGCAGCTTAGTCCCGCGTCGGCCTCCAAGACCCGGCTGGTGAAGGCTCAGCGGCTTCATAGTACCCCCAAACAGTAATTTATGAATCTCAATGACAATGTCACTACTATGTACTATGGACTCAATTCGATAATATCCTCGCTCTTGTCGTCGTCGCCGTCAATCTGACCCTGTGTGATCTCGTCATGTGTAATATCCTCCCAAGTCCAATCCTCCACAGCGTCAACTATCTCCATCGCCGGCCCTTCTTGGTTGACGCGTTGCAGATCGGCGTCGTCCAAGAGCGCTTCTTCATCGGCCACAGAACCAGTGGGAAACACGTTGAGGGAGATGTCTTGACAAAGTAAAGACTTGAGGCATTAAAGTGCCTCGACGATG
>QFDV01004421.1:4067-14271 GCA_003315845.1 Lactarius trivialis
CCACTGGGCGTGAGGTGTCGCCCACCTCTGGTTAAGATTCGTGACCGTGACGGCGTCACCCGGAGAGGGAGCGAGAGAAGTTCTGAACATTTCACTACGAGAATACAGAATATTTATACGTTTTAGTACTACCCTGGATTGCGCGTCGCGTTACGCGTCGCGCTGACGCGTCGCCCCACATTGTCCGAAGGACTTGTCTCGAACGCGCACCGGGATACTATCTTTATTCTTTTCCAATTCGACACGGTCATTTCCATGAGTCAGGGGAAATCACGTGGAGTCACACCGCTCCTTTTAGTTCACAACAGCCGTCAGGTCAGCGGTTCCCGGTTCCCTGAGATGTGGAGGAACTTGAAAGAATCAATGGACTCAACTCTCACAGAACGTAATTGAAAAAGTACGGTATTTCCTTCACCACACCCATCATTGTTCGTGATACCCATCCCATCGTCCCACCGTCCTTCATATAGACATTCCTTGCCAGTGTGTGTCAACGTAGGCTCCGGTTCCTCCAGCTCGATCTGACGCTGCTGCACGCGACTAAGGCTGCTGCGGAGGAGTTTGCACAGTGTGAGGAGAGGCCGGACGTCATGAGTGCGTCGCCGCCCTTTACTCCCTCCCATTTTTTTTTTACTTTCGTGTTGAACGCAAGTCTATAATGCCGGGTGGCTGTGCGACGACTATATCTATATCGTGACGATGGACGGGCTCAAGCAGGCTCAGGCTGTCGAGGTCAAGTGGGTCTCCCATCATTCCTGTCAGCGTGTTCGCGCACAGAACACATTGGCGGAACAGACCATGGATAAGTTAGGTGCTAGCCATGTCGCTTTGTCTGTGTTCACGTAGGCTCTACTTCCGCTAATCTTCCTCTACTCAAGTCATCCGCAATCCCGCTGAGAAGCGACGTCCGCATAGTGGTTGTGCGCACATTTACGCTCTTCGATTTTCCTCCCACAAATCGCCGTTTGTGTTTCCAGGTCCGCTCCAGAGCAAACCTGTTCCCCATGGACGCTCACGTTTGAAGTTATTCCCAGTCAGAGACAATACGGTCGCATTCAGACCTCCCTACTTTCATGAATAGATCGAGCCACTAGTAAGCACAAGTACAAGTATCGCACTGTTCTTGATGAGGGCATTTCCTTTGGCATTCGAACAGGACGCCGTCTTACAGAAATATAACGTTCATGCATGCGTCTCCTATCTTTTGCTTTGTCGCGTGTTGACCCGGCTAAACCGCATGATACATAGACCACACAAACAGACATGGTGGTTAGCTCAATCGCCAACGGCCTCGACTCACCGGGAGGATTCTCCGCCGGCTCGCGGACGGTCGTAGATTACCAGCATTGCAACATTTTCTCCGCAACCTTCCGGTCTCTGCCTCGAAGGGTGGGTATCAAACATCCTGCGGGACAAACCGTCAATCCTCGGCATGTTGCAGGTGAACGAGCGCGCGATCCGCGGCGTACTCGACCGCGTCGAGGTTCCCACGATCCCGTAAGCCGCCTCGCCCATCCACGCCCAGCTGCGTTCTGTGACGCCATCACCACAGCATCCGGTGGGTCTGCCCAGCCGGCAAACCCCGCGACCCCTGTGCCGTGCGATGCACCATCGCGGGCGAGGAGCGCCTGCTGCGGGACATCGCGGACGATACGCTCGCGCAGGGTACGTGGATAACTCGGGCGCGCCGAGCATCTGCCTCGCCGTCACAGCGGCGCTGTCGCTCAAGAAGTGTGAGCGTGCTGTAGGTGTCATCAAGGTCGCCGTCGCGAAGAAGCGGAGATGAGCGCGCCTACTGCCCCCGCGCGCCAACCCGGAACTCCCATGCTTTTATCGTTGCCCAAATTTTTTTCCCTCCTTTTCATTCGATACATGTCTCTTACATTCGGGTAGAAAGCCACACTATCTGTATTACAGTAATGCATTGCAGTTGAGCATACATCAGTCGGCGCCAAGTCGTGTGAAACGCAGTCAGTATGTAAGTCGCGCTTCGCGTCGGGACAAAAGGCCTTCTAAGACTCATGGGATGAGATGAGAAGTTCATAAACTCCTCGGCAGTCACGTAAAGACTTTTGGTATCATAGAAATACATTTCTACGCTTGGGTAACCGAAAGGTGAACGTACATATGCTACGGCTGAGGCACGGCAACATGATCTAACAGTAGTTTCGCGATTTCATCGTGTCCCCTCGACGATGCCACTTGGAATGGGGTCCTTCCATTCTCATCCTTCGCATCTACATTCGCTCCGTAACTGAGCAGCAGGCGAGCGATCTCGAGCCCTCCGTCGGACGAGGCTTGATGTAAAGGAGATGAGTGGCGGTGATTACGTATATTTGGGTCGGCCCCATGCCCCAGTAGTCGCCGCACGACGTCGACTGCCTTTCGGGAAGAGCCGGAAACGTTGTTTATGGCTTTGTACAACGGAGTGTCGCCTTCGCTATTCGGCGAGTCAATATCTGCGTTGTGTTCGAGTAACACCTGGGCAGCCTCGAGATTCGTCATGAACGCTGCAAAGTGCAGCGGTGAGGTGCACGTAGAGTCGCACTGGGCATTTGCACCTGCACCATGACTGAAGAGCCACTGTATGATATCAAGGTCTCCAAGCAGCGACACAGTGTGTAGTGGAGTTAGTTTATAATGGCCTCGAACGTCCACGATTGCACCGTGCTTTGCTAGTAAATTTGCGACACGGAAGTGTCTCTTGTACAAAGCCGCCGGAAGCGGGGCTACGATACGACCACCAAGTGCATTTACTTGTTCGGGATCCTTCATAATCAGACGTTCTGCCAAGTCATAGAATCCACAGAGCGCAGCATAGTAAAGCGGGGAACCATCTGCTGGCCGCTCGTAGAACGAGAAATACTGCCAGTTTTCGTCCATGTCGTGCATCTGGAGCCACACTGCGAAATGTGGCTTGGAGGTGTCAAATAATTCATCCATCCCATCCCGCACGCGTGATGACACGTTCTTGAATCGTGCATGGTCCACCCAGTGTCGAGCACCGTATTCAACCAGAGGAAACTCTTTCGCACCCCAATCGCCAGCGTGTTCGTCCAGTCGGAGCAGAGTCCCCAGGCACGCCTGAGCCATGATTGTATGCGCCGCATCGAGATCAATATGAAACTGGGAAACGTCTCCGTGTGACCGTGCGAGGCGAGACGACGTGAGGAATTCCTTTACGGAAAAGTGGGAGAATTGCACGACCCGGGAATCACCGTTATGGACGATGGTGACCAGACTGGAACACGTCGAAAGTACGGCTTCCTCTTGATTATCCCACCGCCAGTCCTCCTTCAATTTCGGAATCCCTCCCGAGCTCGACGCATGAAAATCGAATGCCAGTAATTCCGCGAGCTCCTCGACATGAAGTGGTCGAACAGCGACAGTAAGGCATTGCAACAGACGATGGGCATTATCCCTTTGAGCTTTACTGATCCCCTTCAATATCCGCTCGTACGTCTCATCCAGGGTCTCAGGCAATTCGTTCAAAAATTGACGGAGGTTCGGTGGGAAGCAGTGTCGTAATGCATCTAACTGGCAGAATACCCATCTGAACCTGCAAAACAACGTAAGAAACCGCTGATAAGAGAGAATTGCTTGATGCTCTCACATTCCATCGGCTCTTTCTGTCAGTGTCTCGATGACAAGATTTTTGTCATCTTCTCTCCATCTTCTCATCGCCGTACTGGGGGACGAATTAACAACGCTTCGGACATAGTCAGCGATGTCTGATTTTTGACCAGTTTCGTCATGTAGGGAGACCGAACGAAATGCCAACGGCTCGAGGACAGCTCGAATGTCGACCTCGGGGCGACTTGTGGCGCAAATGTGAAGTCCTTGCAAGCGAAGATCGACGAGTTCCTTCACGAGTTGGAGGACCTCATCGCGAGGGGATGGAATCCCGGACGAGTCTGGACATTCATCGAGCGCATCCAGGACAATGAAAATCGGGCCTTGCGCTGGCAGTCTCAGCATCCCTTTGAGACATTCCTTCAAAGTGTCGTCACTGGGCTGTCGAGCGCCTTTTTCATGTGTCTTGTAAACGCGGTGGAGAATGTCACAGCAAGGACTCGAGCGAGTAGAAAGCTGGGATACAAGAGAAAGAAGTAGATCATGACAGGTTTGCTTGTTGAGATCCTTGAAATCGAAGTAAAAGTAGGCAATGATAGCTGATCCAGCTTCGCATTCAGTCATTATGTCTTGAACGACAGAGGAACTGGCGAAAAATAAGTTCCGACAGGGAGCAGGCGAGTAACAACTAACCAGATAACGCTTTTCCCAGAGCCCGCTACCAAAATCGAAGTGTGTCAGCGTGAGCACGAACATCGCCAACAGAACGCACGTTTTCCGTGGATCCACAGAAGTGAGCCAGTAGACTTCCATTCAATGAAGATGCCACCTTGAAAGAACCACACCGCCGTTCCCTTGTGTTGAGCCTTTCGTGCAATGTTGTGATTTGTGGACGGATCCGAGGGAGAGAGCCAAGTTCGTAAGAGCTGTATCAGCTGGTTCCCTGTGAGTAGTTGAGCGCGAGGAACAAGAAATGGTGTGGTTAGAAGATCACGAACACTTGATTTCGTCCACTTTGCCGTCGATTATTTTGACTTCGTCGCGGACGCTGTGTGTGATCCTCAGGTTCTCTGCAACTCCCATCCGGGCTTCCTCTTGTGTCAGCCTGTCTAGCTTCTTAAGCGCATCTTCCAGATCAGTCCTTCCGGCCAATTTCCTCAGAAACTTTTCTATGCCAAGTTCAGTGCAGATTCATAGACAGCCAATCTGAAACTCACTTGCTGATCCCCGCATTAACTCCTTCGTCGCAATCCCAAAGATCGTAAGAACTTCCACCATTATCTCGGTGATTATGTCTGTCATCGCCGCCGTAGGTGTCAACTTTGTATAAGCTTCGAGCCGCTTAAAAAAGAATCCGATGCGTTCGAACAGCTCTGCGAGAACGTCTTTACTCGCCGCAACATCCTTGGCTGCCTATGACACCTTCAACGTGAGAACGATCCACCTGAAGAATAGGTCACTTGCTGAAATGAAGACACCGACGCCTGCGAAGATAACAGTTGCAGGCGAAAATACCTACAAAATATATATCAGAGGAAGCTTGCTGTAGTTTAAGCTTAAGTGTCGAGACTTACCAGACCGACGCCACCGGAGATGGCGGCAGAAAACGCGTACACGACGTTCACAGTTGGGGTTAACCATCTCGTCAATCTGTCATCGCCGCCGCTGTGAGATTTGTCGAATTCCTGAACTTGGTCTTGAAGCAGAGAAACGATGGCGCTAGTCGAGTCGCATGATTGTAAACGAGAGGCAAGCGGATGCGTGAGAAGGTCTTTCTTGGTCCGCTGTCCGTAAGATTTCAGGGCAGCATCGAAAATGGCTTGGAAGCGGGAGGAAGCTGCGGGTGTAGCTTGCGTCTGGGACATGATAGGGAGGAACTGATGAAGTTGTGGGGAGGAGGTGAGAATGATAATTGTGAACACTGGGCAGAGCGTGCAAACCGCCTAGCACAGCCGTGGGGGAGCGCCCATCGATTGACGCGCAGATACACATACGGTGACATACGGAATCAGATACGGTCGGGTTGGAATGCAAAATCGGGAAGATTTACAGGACTAGGTAGTCGAGGGCCTCGACTTCCTGGTCCTATAAATCTTCTCGATTTTGCATCGAGGCGTCCTCTGGTTAACAGTCTTGAAACTGAGTACGGGTTACGGCAAGAGGAAACGAAACGAAACTCGGCTAGAGCTCACACCTTCACCAGTCCTTCACCCCGGCGACGACTCGATCATAATTACCACAGTCCACAGCTCACAGCTCTTACCACATTCGCTCTTACACAGGCAGAGTCCGTTTTTTATATATAAGACACCTGAATCCCATGTTATCGCTCTCTATATCAAGTACAGTACTCCGAGTCGGAGTCCCACCAGAACAACTTGAATCACCGTACGATGCTCGAAATTCTCGGCCCTCTTCGCCATTCGCAAAATTCTTCAGTCTCGTATCTGATCAGACAACGGTTAAAACTTAAAAGCACTTTATTCGATTTTCTGAAAAGGCGAGTTTCCCTAGGCTGACCCACACCCTCACACTGACCGCGTTTGAACCGTCAGAAGCCGAGATTGTGGATGAATGGACACCAGCGCCTCTAGGTGCCCCGCTCACTCCTGAAGGACAGTCCGGTCTCGCGTTGGTACCCGTAGCTTCACGGGCCTCGCTGGCAACGAATACCATCAAAGTGCGCGCAATAGAGACTCTCCGGAAATATGGTGTCGGTAGTTGTGATTCTCCTGGATTCTGCGGTACTATTGGTGCGTCCGTGTCCTGTCAATTCGCCTTTATCATAATGAACGGTCTCGTTTGCCAGATGTCCACATGGATCTTGAGCGTGACATAGCGGACTTCCTCTGTACAGAGTCCTCCGGTTCTCTACTCCCAGGGGATTCTCGACAATACTTTGGGTGATCTCTGCCTTTGCAAGACGTGGCGACATCATTGAAGGCCCTCCGAATTACTCGTTCTACCGTTCGCTGGTTCATAAGGACCTTAAAAGTCTTAAAGACGACCTCCAGGGCGTCGAAAGCGAAAGAAACGGCGCGGGCCTCAATTCATTGTCAAATAAGTTTGAGAGGGACGTCGCAAATTTATCGAGCCGAAGCACAAGTACAACTAGATGAAGTATCGTTCATGAGTCGTTCATGAGAGCATCTCGTTCGGCACGGCGGGCCGAACCGGTCACGAGCGTGCTGTATAACCGTCCGTGTGTGTCTCGCGTGTCCCCAGGCCACGCAAATAGACCTGCTCGTCTGTTCGTGTCGCCAACGGCCTCAGCTCATTGGGCGGCTTCTGCGTGGGCCTGCGCAACGTCGTGGATCACCAGCGGAACAACGGCACCTCGTTCGTATTCTCCGCCGCGCTCCGTCACTCCTCGCGGTCCCCGCCTCCATGGGCATCAAAATCCTGCGGAACAACACATCCTCGATCCTCGGCACGCCGCAAGAGAACTTGTGCGCGATCCGCGTCAAGGTCCTCATGATCCGCCCGCCCGTCGCCTCGCCGATCATCTACATCCAGCTGCTTTCTGCGAGCTGTCCACCGCATCCGGGTCTGTGAAAGCCCGCGCCGCGTGATGGGCGAGGAGCGCCTGCTGTAGAATATCGTGGACGAGGCGCTCGCGCAAGGCGTGTGGATTACTCGGGCGCGCCGGTCGAGAGGGCAAAACCTCGTCAAGGCGCGGCCGAGCATCCGCCTTGTCGTCACGGCGGCGCTGTCGCGCAAGGAGTGTGAGCGTACTGCAGGTGTCATCAAGGTCGCTGTCGCGAAGAAGCGGAAATGAGCGCGCCTGCTGCCCCCGCATGCTTTTATCGTCGCTCGATTCTTTTTTTCTCCTTTTCAGTCTGTACATGCACTCTCTTACACATGGGTAGAAAGCCACACTATCTCTATTACAGTGATTCATTGCAGTTGAGCATACATCAGTTGGCGCCAAGTCGTGTGAAACGCAGTCAGTATGCAAGTCGCGCTTCGCGTTGAGACAAAAGGCCTTCTAAGGGTCATGGGATGAGATAAGAAGTTCATAACTCCTCGGCAGTCACGTAAAGACTTCCGGTATCATTGTAATACATTTCTACACTTGGGTAACCGAAAGGTGAATGTATATATTCTACGGCTGGGGCATAGCACCATGATCTAACAACAGTTTCGCGATTCCATCGTGTCCCCTCGACGAGGCCGCTTTGAATGGGGTCCTTCCCTTCTCATCCTTCGCATCTACGTTTGCTCCGTAACTGACTAGCAGACGAGCGATCTCGAGCCCTCCGTCGGACGAGGCTTGATGTAAAGGAGACGAGTGGCGGTGGTTACGGATATTAGGGTCGGCCCCATGCTCCAGTAGTCGCCGCACGATGTCGACAGCCTCAGGCTTTCGGAAAGCGGCAAATATGTTCGTGTACAATGGAGTGTTGCCATTGCCATTCTGCGAGTTGACGTCTGCGTTGTGTTCGAGTAGCACCTGGACAGCCTCGAGGTGCGCGTGGAATGCAGCAAAGTGAAGTGGTGTCCAGGGGTCCCGAGCCTCGCCCAGAGCATTTGCATCGGCGCCGTGACTGAGTAGCCACTGCATGATATCAAGGTATCCAGACGCCGACGCTGAGTGTAGTGGAGTCATCTCGCGAATGCCTCGCACATCCATGACAGCACCGTGCTTGAAGAGTAAATCCGCGACTCGGAAGTGTCTCTTGTACAAAGCTGCCGGAAGCGGGGCCAGGATGTGACCACCACGTGCATTTACTTGTTCTGGATGCTTCATAATCAGATGTTCTGTCAGGTCATAGAATCCACAGAACGCAGCATAGTAAAGTGGGGAACCAACAACTGCTAGTGGTTGGAGGGGTGAGAAATACCCCCAGCGTTTGTCCATGTCGTGCACCCGGAGCCATGCTGCGAAATATGGCTTGGAGGTGTCAAACAGATCATCCATCCCACCCCGTACGCGTGATGACACGTTCTCGGATTGTGCATGGTCCACCCAGTGTCGAGCGGCGTATTCAACCAGAGGAAACTCTTTCAAACCATTATTGCCAGCGTATTCGTCCAGTCGGAGCAATGTCCCAAGGCATACCTGCGCCATGATCGTATGCGCCGCATCGAGGTCAATATGAAACCGGGAAACGTCTCCGTGTGACTGTGCGATACGAGGCGACGTGAGGTATTCCTTTACCGAAAAGTGGGAGAATTGCACGACCCGGGAACCACCGTTATCGATGATAGCGATCAGACTGGAACATGTCGTGAGTACAGCTTCCTCTTGATTATCCCACCGCCAGTCCTTCTTCAATTTTGGAATCCCTCCCGAGCTCGATGCCTGAAAATCAAATGCGAGTAGCTCCGCGAGCTCCCCGACACGGAGAGGTCGGACAGCTGCAGCAAGACAATGTAGCAGACGACATGCGTCATCCCTTTGTGCCTTATTGATGCCCCTCAATATCCGCTCGTATGTTTCGTCCAGGGATTCAGGCAATTTGTTAAGATATTGACGGAGGTTCTGTGGGAAGCAATGTCGTAGCGCATCCAATTGGCAAAATACCCATCTGAACCTGTACAACAACATAAGAAAGTGCCATTAGCATGGAATGCGTCAATGGTCTCACATTCCGTCGGCCCTTTCCGTCAGTATCTCGATTACCAGATTTTTGTCATCTTCTCTCCATCTCCTCATCGCCGTACTCAGGGACGAGTTGACGACGCTTCGAACATAGTCAGCGATGTCTGATTTTTGACCAGTTTCGTCATGTAGGGAAACCGAACGAAATGCCAGCGGCTCAAGGACAGCTCGGATGTCGACCTCGGGGCGACTTGTGGCGCAAATGTGAAGTTCTTGCAAGCGAAGATCAATGAGTTCCTTCACGAGTTGGAGAACCTCATCACGAGGAGATGGAATCCCGGATGAGTCTGGACATTCGTCGAGTGCATCCAAGACTATGAAAATTGGGCGCTTTCCGAGAAGTCTCAGCATCTCCTTCAGGCAGTCCTTCAAAGTGTCGTCACTGGGTTGTTGAACACCGCGCTTGTGTGCGGTGTAAATGCGGTTGAGAATGTCACAGCAAGGACTGGAGGAAGCAGAGAGCTGGGTTACGAGAGAAAGCAGCAGGTCGTGAGAAGTCTGCTTGTTGGTATCCCTGAAATCGAAGTAAAAGTAGGCCATGACAGCTGATCCAGATTCGCAAACAGTCATAATGTCATGAATCACGGAGGAACTGACGAAAAATAAGTTCCGGCAGGAAGCAGGCAAGGAAGAACTAACCAGATAACACTTTTCCCAGAGCCCGCTACCAAAATCGAGTCTGTCAGAAGGCGCAAACACGAAAGACGCCAACAGGAACGCACGTTTTCCGTGGATCCACAAGAGGGAGCCAGTAGACTTCCATTCGACGAAGATACTGCCTTGAAAGAACCACACCGCGGTTCCCTTGTGTTGAGCCTTCCGTGCAATGTTGTGATTTGTGGACGGATCCGAGGGAGACAGCCAAGTTCGTAAGAGCTGTATCAGCTGGTTCCCTGTGAGTAGTTTGAGCGTGAGGAACGAGCAATGATGTGGCAAGAAGATCACATACACTTGATTTCGTCAACAGTATTTGCCGTCTGTTGGAGAATTAATTTTGCTTCCTTTGCCGACACCGTTGCCTGCTTG
>QFDV01004422.1:8373-19612 GCA_003315845.1 Lactarius trivialis
TTCAGATGGTTCAGGACATCGGGGCTGGTCTTCGGATGCAGTATAACCCCTAGTACGCCTTGGACTAGCATGCACGTCTTGATCGTGATGACTGTGAGACACTACACCCGATTTGTGAATATAAAGAACGGTCTCGCGCTTGCGTGGACTCACGTCCGGAAGAGATCCGCTGATCATTTGTCTCTGCAACTCGTTCAAAGGAGCTACTGCAGATGTCACGTATTTGGGAAACCTTATGAGTACGGTTAGAAACGTAAGGGTTCAGGATACACATTATTGTACGTGCCTTTTGGTTTTGTCTTTGAAGATGTTCTCCCTAGCACTTCCTATTTCTCCCATGAGTGCCTGGTCGTCATGAGACAGCGCTTCCAGACGTTCGCTATCGCGAGACGCAGAATCGTCCGGATCGAAGAGGTTCTGTGCTCCTGTAAGTACATGTATCGGAATATGTTTCATACGGTCAACGTACCACGAGCGGTTTTTGCGTATGCAAACCCTTGAGAGTCTCCGAAAGCTGCTCTCTGTTCTTGGCCCAGGCCTCCGTAGATACAATGCATTCTACGATGTTTTGGTCGTTGCCGAAGTACCGGGTCTTCTCATCCTCCGTAAACAGCAGCAGTCGGAACAAGATACTGTAAAATGAGTACCATGTCAGCGCGGATGTCCCAACGTGTAAGTTGTGTCCGGGTGCACTCACTCCTCTAATGGATCGATGGCCGCTGAGAATTTCTCATAGCTGTCCCAGTCGCCAGTAGTGCTGCTTTCCACTCGGGCAATGTATTCGTTGACCGCATTGATGATATCTCGTGCACGTTCCACCACCAAATACGAGACATGTGTATTACGACGGAAGGAGACGACATCCCGACCAATGGCTTGTAGAAGGAACTTGATTGCCTCAGTGGCCGCGAAACTGTTTCCCTTGAAATTAGTGAGGCTGAGAGGCTCTTTGGGCTGAGCAGGTTCGGGTGGGATCGTGGTTGGCAGCGAGTTGCTTTCACTGGCATCAGTGGAAGGTGAGGAGACGTTAGAGAAGGACGAAGTGTCGCTTGGTGACGGGCTGAAAGGACGAGTATCTTCCATGGGGACAATTCAGAGGAATGTAGGTGGACGAGGGCCTGTGGACGAGGAGAAGCAGAATACATGCGGACTATTTAACGTACGATCGGAGTGCAAGGGCCACGCGAGTTATAGACGACCAAGTGGACGAAGTGCGACGCATGGTGTGGGGCCAAGTGTGATATGAAAGAGAGCTCGTGGTGGACTTGTGGAAGTTTTGCCGCTGGGAAATCACCCGAGCCCCGATAGGGAAACAAGGAGCGAGTTCGGGCGCGGCTCCAGCTCATGTCTAGCAGAATAAGTGTAGGTGGAAGGATATGTCGAAAGGTGTTATGATCCGCATGAAGCGGTATCAAAGCAAGGCAAAGGGGCGGTATTCATGAGGCATCAGCAGGAGGCAGATTATTACGGAATGTAGTGGTCGTGCTCACGTTGGAAAAACATATCCGAGTATCACCTACTTTTGCTAATTCACTGCCCAGGCCTCAGGTCCCATAATCGTAGTGATATATAGGGGCCAAACTGCAAGATACGTAGGGCGGACGATGTGTTCATTTCTTGATCGAGTCGAGATCCAACTTGCATGGAAGGATCATCCAAGCAGCACGTATGAAGCGTGTTGTGTATTAGTGTAGGACGGGCGCCCCGCGAGAGTGGTTTAGCTCAGAGTACCGTTCCTGACGAAAAGGCAAAGTAAAAAAAAAGTAGGTAATTACGTTGTCGCTCCCGGACAGAGAGAAACGTAGGTTGGAACGAGCGAGCGACAAAGCTGTTTTTTCCAAGTTTTTTCTCTTTTTCTCAACACAAATCTTTGGGCAAAACTCTCTATGCGGCGATCTACCTGTGCTAATGAATGGCGATGCTTTGTACCTTGAACGCAGTTCAAGTGTTGCCTCATGTCCGACATTGACTGCGAGCCGATTTAGCTCCGGCCATCGTGCGCCGCCTTCTGCCCTGACCTCGTCGAATCCGATCCACAAATGACCCTGCGCATTCACTGCGGACATTATCCGCTCTTTCAATACCGTTGCGAGGTTCACCTAACCCTACAACGACGCCTGGCGTCATTCCGTTTGATGAACAGAAAGGAAAAGTCCTCATGTGCGTGGAAACTCAGACCGTTCAAAACGCCTGACCGTAGGATTGCGTCAGATGCGGTTGGAGCTTTCATCTGCACAGTGATGGGAGTCCGCCGTATGGGGCTGTGATGCCGGTAATGTCGGTTCATAACGAGAGTGGAACAGTGCGACTGTGACTACTTCAACGTGCATAACGACGGCACAGAAGCGTACAAGACGCGGAGTCGACAGTTGGAATATCTTCCATGGAAAACTCACGTCACGTATCGAAGAGTTCCTTTGGTCGACGGGTGCTTCAGCTCGACAGTTGCAGGGGCATGAGGTGTACGGAATCATCTCCTTAGGGCTAGAGGTATGTCCAGCAGTGCCGAATATGGTGAAGTTGGACCGTTGAAACCATATTTTCCGTTGGTCACAGTACGCCGCACAGCCGCACGACGGACTCCGACATCAACACAAACCCTACAGCACTACTTCGCGCGTCAACCCAGGGTATCATCACAGCACAGCAGTCATTTCCTGATTCAGCCGAGCTCTGGGGCCCCAGATTCGTATTCTGGGGTAGGGTTTGGAGGATGTCGCCCCCTCGAGCTAGACCTCAATGTCTCGAACCCAAGTTCTCGAGCGCAAGAACGTCCGAACGTCCATGCTTCACTCAGCGGCCTGAACATCCCGTCTCTATATACAGCAGGACACCGTCCAGCCAACATCGTTATTGCCATCTCCCGAAAACCCGAACTCTCAGGACCAAATCTAGCCATCAGCGCTTCAGCTCCAGGCCTCAGGACCTGTGAGGAGTCAGTCGGTCTCATCTCAGACCTTTCCTTTGTAGTAACGTTCCTCAGATGTTTGTCGTAGCTTCTCGATATAATTGTTCGTGTGCCCTCACAATCTTGATCGCACACTGCTCGTCGATTTGGACGCTGTGTTCATTCGATGGCCAGTCACAAAGTCACCAATTGAGAATAAAGCTAACGGTTTAAGTAATCGAACGATGGAAGGCCAACCCAAGATTACCACGCGGTTTGTTAGGGTGTACTACAAAGGGAGGGAGCTGGTGCGTGCGGGGAGGATGAAGGAACGATCGTACCGGTACACTGGGACACCCAAACTCCAAGGAGTAGACGACACGGCGAGCGAGCCTCGGGACTTTACCAGGCCTCACCGGCCTCACCATGGGGTCGCGGCGCCGCAGACCTTACCATTTATGGTGCGATGCGGAGGTGTTTCTGATGTAGTGGCTTCAAAGACCGCACTATCTCAGAGGATTTGGCCATGATTTGGACTTGAATAGGTGCGATGCATCGGAGGGCCGGATTCTGCATATCTAGTAGGCCAGAGGATTGACGGGCGCGCAATAGCGGAGCATACAATGTCAGTAAGCATCGGTGTGCACTGAGGCTGGAAGGAAATAGCAGCAATGGCATAGCGCACGGCGAGAGGGCTCAGCCGTTGATAGCATGGCAAGTGTAGATGGTAGGGCAAGGTATGGAGAATAGTCGTATCAAAGTCATTGAAAAGGACTCGGAAGGGCAGGAAGTTTACAGTTAACGTTCAGATCAGTGCATGCCGCTGTTTACACGTTTACAACGCAACGCACAAGGGTCCTGCTGATCTACGTATCCTGTTGACTATAGCCTTACGAGGTCATCCTCAGTGAGTTCAACGTTGAATTCTTCACGGTGCTTCAGGGCGTCGAACCACTTGCGCCTGCCAGTGACACGAATAAGAGTCTGTCAACTTTCTCCTGGTATTGCTCGACGTGAACATTCCACACGACAGTTCTGGCGTCATTCTGTCTACTCCGCCATTCTCCGGTGAGGAGTTACCCCGGGGTTGAGCGTCGATGACAGGCCGCCGCAGGAAGTGCGCTCGAAGGTCGAGAAGCCCTACAATTAGCTGTAACGACGGCGTCCCTAGTGCCACTCGAACGATCACTTTGCGATGAGGGCATGCATATCCGCGACGTACGTCCTGATTGAGTTGATATCATGAGACGTCCGATCGAAGAAATCTTGTTGCACCACGCATCAACAGCTCGGGGAAGACAGAACAACATCTTGCAATTAAAAGACAACTTTATACACCGACAGTAATAGCTCGGGAACCGAGAGTCATGAGTGCATGATGAAGAACATCCGAGGATGTGCCGTCGTGCGCCAATACATCCATCTGTTCCATGTCTTCGAGGATTCGATCGACGTATTCACCCGCCCCGGACAGATGGGCAACTTGAGCACAAGCCGCATGCAAAGCCAATAGATCTGGCGACGGAAGGGGCAACTTGACCGGATCAGGGGTGGTGAACATGACCTGATCAGGTGTCATTAAGAATTCATTGGTAGTCCGAACATTGTAGCAGTTCGGAGTAGCCTGAGCATCAAAAGGTTAACAAAGTTTGGTTTCAAAACAGATACGTAGAATGCTAACCGTCTTCTCAAACCACATCGTCAAGCGGTCAAAGCTGTCGTGAGCGTTGTGGTCCATCGTCATCACATTGAACAACGAATGCACTTTCTCGCCGTTCAAGTTGTCGACATTGTACCCAAACCGCTTCAAGACTGCCAACACAGAGGCAGAATAATCTCTCTGCGCAAAGGTAAGGGGTTGGATCTAGAAAACAGGAGAACGGTCATACCTTATCGGGCGAGTCTGCGGTCACGTTGAAATACGTAGAGTCTGGCACAATATGAGCACACTCTGTGTTCACCCCGCCTCCAGCCGCCCATACTTCCTTCTTAGTCACAGTGAGGTACGGTACCGACGCGACTCTTAGGTCATATCTCCTAGTGACGACGCAGCGAAAACCGTCTCTAATGAGAGCCTGAATGACTTAGCACAAGAACCAGGGAGGAATTTCGTCCCAACCTACCTGATTCTTCGCGTCAAGATAGTGTTTAGGCGCCTCTTTGATCCCATCTAGCAACTCTTCCTTGGTCTTATCAAACGAGGGTCGGCTTGGATGTGAGCTTCCCTTGGGCGTTCTTCCTTTGAATTTCCTAACTGATCAACGATGAGCGGGTAAGGCACAGTGTATGTGCGGATTGCTCACAAGGGCGAATGTAATAGTCAAGAAAAGTCGTCCCGAGTGCAGAAAGAGACGCATAGTTGTTGCTACATGAGTGGATGACTTTGACAACCTCGTGTCGAGCGGTGACGGACGGTGAATAGATGATCAAATAACCCAATATGCGCGCTTTCATGAGATCGTTAGCAGTGCCATGCTTGGCGTGCTCTTCAAACTCGAGACAGACATTATAAGCGCTAGTTGCATTTTCGTCTAGGCGTTCAGCAGCATTGGGAGGTAATGCAGCAGGCATGATAATGAAGGAGGTTTTCCAAAACGAGACCATGTGACTTGAGAAGGCAAATAACTATAAACAATGGGCCTTATCGGCGATACTGATTCTTTTCCATCTAAGCCGATTCCACGTCAGTTGACACGTTCCTACCCTGTTTGACGCTTGGTCCTCCTGTATTGCCACGCAAGTGGTGTCCATAAACGAGGATGTGCGGATCCGGGCGCGCACATCCCGAAATTTTTTTTTTCAGGTCTTCGACGCAGAGGAACGAGCATGATGTACCTTGACGTGAGGATATGATTCAAGTGCCCTACGCTTCGGATAGTGAGTTCCTTTTCGAACCAGTCAGGGAAATCAGGATACCCCATCTATACAAACACACCGATAGACCTTGGATAGACCATGGTACGATCAAAGTGTAACGCGTAACGTCTCACAGGTCTCACATGTCCCGATCGACTTTTGCGAGTTCAGCATCATTTTATAAAAGATTTTCTTTGCTACACGACAACATTTGTTGAAATGCAAGTTGCCATAAGAAGAGTTCATCGCCTTCACAATTTGAGTCCTTGTTGCATGGAGATGCCGTGCAGACCTGGAGGGCCCTTCCACCCTTCCACATAAACTTCGAGTGGAGTCGTTCTCGAATTGAGGTGGGTACGAACAACGCTCCGTATTTTGGTTCGGCCGAAGAGGTCAGCTTTCGATGTTTGTCCAATGCCCTTACTAGTAGACCGCTTGGTTTCTGACGTTTTCACGTCGCAGGGTCCGCCGTGTTATAATCGCACTTGCCCGACATCGCAACGCTGCCGCCCCATAGTCGGCGCCTAACAAAATTCGACTCAAGAGTTGAAAAAAACTATACATGAATATGCATGAATGGCCGGAAGACTACGCACCAGTAAGAAGTGTTGTGACCCTGTCCACTCACCGTATGTCAGGCGACTGGCCGTTTCCCATATGGACTCCTTTGGTAGTTCTCGACGTGGCGTGTTCAAGCCGTTCTGTTGCCGCCGTGTAGGCTATCAAATTCCTTAGTAGCTAGCTAATCAGTGACCACGCATTCTGGACGAGCTCACGGCAATATCGGACTTCTGCTTATCTTGCAGCCTCTGATACTCATGGCTGCCACAGCTGACGTGTCCCGCCATGTCGGTAAGACCACTGTCGTTTTGAGTTGAACGAGTTCCCTCAGAGATCTACTCCAGGCACTGGGAGGTGCGGGTCACCTTGGCTAAGCTGTGCTGTATATTTACGTCCTGCGGCGGACTTCGCGCGACTGCTCCGCTCTTCGGTGTCAGACTTTCAGGCTAGAGTACCCACGCGTTTTCCAGAATAGGATTTGGTGACCCGCCAAATAAACCTGAAAGGGGGTCAGTATTCGAGTTCTCAGGCTCTCAGTCGCAAGCTTCACCTTCTGTTTCTACGAAGGGAGATCCACCCGTGATGTAATATGGACAGTTGGCTCGCCCAAACGCCGCGAATCCCCCAAGTGCGTATGATATTTCCCTTTCTCGTAACCAAGACGGCAAGATGTGCCTCCGGTTCCCCACACAGTTGACGTGCAGTCGGCGGTCCCCGCTCCGACAGCAGCTGGAGCAAATGTCTACTTAAGGATCCGCAAGGAGCGATGAGCTTTGTTTGCTCCATACTTGGCCTCACGTTCTGATCTGCCTTACGCCACTCCGTCTCGCCGCCATGTCCAGCGATGCCCTCGACGGTGCTGCGTTTTACCTTCAAAACATGACGGTATGCCGGAACCGTATGCTAAGGTTTGTGTATATATATCTGTTGACTGGGAGAGCGTAGACCAACAATTTGGGCAACACTGCGCAAGTTGTCCTCAAAATCTTCAAGGATGACACAGAAAGTGCTCTGCGTTTGAATACCCGGGCGAGATTCTGACGGCAGCTAATCATGCGATTCAGCTGCATGATCGTTATTGGAAAGTGATCATGTTTATTCGATTTCTTTTTTGTATCAATATTTACTCACTGGCACGTTCTTGGATTACTGTACTATTACGACCTAGTGTTCACGTCAGGTGTCAGATTGAAAAAAAACTATATTTTTTTATTCACCTTAAATCAAAAGAAAATTTTTGAGCAAAAAATTTCTGAAAAATTCCCGAAAGTGTGAACACTTGGTCGAAATAGTACAGTACTGTGGTGGCACTGAACGTTGGATGCCGTTGGATGACACCCACCAAAGATAGGAGAATCAGGGCCGACGATGACCGATGGACATCCGCGCTGACATGAAGGCGAAACCAAACACGACTCGGAGTCCCCAGTCCCCAGAAGGGCGGGCAATCGCCTCCATTCGCTGCCCGAAGAACCCGAATCGTAATGGTTTCAGAGGACACCGCTATCATCCCACCCGGAAATGGGATTCTTCAAGTTCTATGTCTGGTTAGCAGGGCTAGTACGTACATATATTCCGAAGAAGGATCCGGAACTCTGCATTTCATCTCTTCCGAGTTCCCACTTCCGAGTCCCCATTTCCCCACTTTAAAAAATAACAATTTAAACGAACAAAGTAGATCTCGGTTCCATCAGCAGCTTGCTATTTCTAGTTAGCTCCCTCACATATCTTTTGAGTCCCCTTCGAGTTTGCACCGACCAGCCCCTTTGCGCATTCTGGCATGCCTTCGTTTCCTCTCCCCTGCGCGTACACAAGGAACCCCCCCTCTCTTTGTTCCCCACGCCGCCCTTTACCGTAAAGTGGGCCTTTGAAGGCCATATGTTCCCTCCTCCACCCTATTGACAGGAACGAAGCAGTTATCGGTTAACTCTACAAGTCGATGCATGTCGTCTTGCATGTCGTTGGGTTAGCACCTTCTCCTTGGCACTGGCTCAGCCCCCCCGTCTTTCCGAATTCCCCTTTTGTGAGTGGCCCTTCCTTCTTTTTCACCCCGTGTGTGTGTGTGTGTGTGTGTGTGTGGATGTGACCACACGGGGCACGCACGACGGCAGATGCATGATGAGGGCAGTACTGATGATGGCCGGGCAGAGATATCACCATCGGTCTGCACACAGAGTCCTTCATCCCCCGTTCTGGGCCTTTCTGACTCTCAGCCCAACCACAGACAGACATGTGTGTGACGATTCACGTACTCCACCTACATCCCCGTGATACACACCCGTACTGGTGCGTTTCTCGAGACACGATGTGGAAATACTATCGATATATCGAGAGACAGGCGGGGGATGTGTTGGCTTATAATATTTGAATCGTGGTGGTGATAACATTGGAACTGACAAGGAAAAGAGTGTGCTATCGATTTGTCGTCGTCATCGACCCATCCCCCCAGTACTCCATCGCTCTCGGCAGAAAAATCCGCGCGAGTCCCTACGCTAGTGTCTTCGTCTTCGTCATCCGAGTCATCAAAAAATTAATTCAGACGACTGCGCACAAAGCCAAGCTTCATTCTCCTCATCTTCGAGTCCATTTGCACGTGCTTGATCTTCCGTCGTATGCTTACCAAATTACACATCCGCTGGATGCTGATGCCATGCGTCATGAGAGGTTGTTGTAAATGGTAGCAGTTGAGGTTGAGCGAGATAAGGTTCGGGAGCGCAGCGTAGAGCGTGCCCAGCGCCATATTGCATGCCGGAGAGCTTGAGCTCGACGAGGTTCTGGCACACCGAGCCGAGTGGCTGCTTTGATTGAGGGGGAGGCTGGCCAACTGCTCGATGAAAGCAGAGTCGTCCCCGGGTAAAGTCGAGAGACACGACCAAGAGGTTTGGGAACGTCTCAGCGTATGAGGGGTCGACGAATGCGAGGCCGAGAGCTGCCTCACAGACGGGAGCTCGATCACGTCTGCAGGTCAGTCCTCCTGGGGTTACCGGCAGGACCAGACGCAGAGCGCGTGAGGGTGTGCAGATCAGGCGATCCCTGCAAAATGCGGGCAAAGACCTCGTATACTGGGCCTACGTCCTTCGCGTGATACGCGAGTTCGAGCTCCTCCAGGNNTAAAGCCGCACCGGCATATCTTAAAGAATGGCTACCTGAGGAGCACCGGGCTGAAATGATCGTAGTCTTCATTGTCGTCATAGTGGTATAGCCTCAGTACTCGGAGCTCAGGCGCCTCGAGGATCGACATCGACGTGGACAGGATGCCGTACATGAGTCGAAAATCGTCTACCATGAGCTCGAAGACGCGCCACCGCGCAGAATTGGGGAGGATGAGGTCTCGCACGACGGGCAGGTCCGCGGGAGAAATGTGGCTACTCAACTTCAACTTCTCTTTGCCCCAGAGAGGAGCAAGTGGTGGACCACCGTCAATGACATCGCGACACGGTCCTGTGGGGTGACCCGGTGACGAGCTCATTCTCTGAAGATGAGTCCATTTAATTCTGATTCCGATTCTGAATCTACAGTACAGTCGAGCCTGACGCTCAACGGACCGCTCAAACCAGGTCCGGGACTTGTCTAATGGCGGGCCCTCCTCAAAGTCGAGGTAGGTCAGAGTCTCGATAGCAACTGCACGCCATTGTCGGCAGACATGAGACAGTACTTGAAGTGGGAGATGTGGCCTATGCTCGCCGGCGACACCCTCCTGTTCTTCTCTTACGTCGTCGTCATCATAATCGTCAGCCTCTGATCCTAAAGTGAATATGTGCTCAAGCAACTCGTTCGGAAAGTTGTTGACGGGGGTGTTGTCAGAGGGAGGGATAAAGGGATGTTGATTTTTCGTGGCTTCTCGACAGGATTGCTCTTTCCCGGTGAGCTGGGTGACGTCGCTCGAGTTTATATTGGGAGAGGAGGGTCCCAATCATGACCATCGGGTGTACTCTGATGTTGATTAATTGATTTGTGCTGGAGGTCATTGAGAAGCAACTGTAATGCTGACAATGCGGAGCGTGTCAAATTTGTCGTACCAGAGCCCGACCAATGCCATTCTTCGTTTGACTCGCACCGTTTTCTTTAGACACAAATATCATTCTTTCGAGGTTATACGCAAATTTAAAGATCACTGAACTTTCCATTCCTCTTGTCTTGATCCAACCGATTCTTCCTTTATATATATATATATATCCATTTCCGTGCGCGTTGGGGTACAGAACCCACTTCACTGTGTCTGACCGATTCGTCCTATGATTCCACCACGGCTGTCAATCATCTACTTTGACACGTTGGTTTTTGGTCCCGTTGCCGTAACTGTGGGCCGGGTGCCGAACGTTGGAGATCAGATGCGCCAAATATGAAGGTAGCGCCATCCGCGCTGACCTCTGGTCATGTAGGTGGAACCAAACGCGAGTCCACATCGCCTCGATGAAACGGAACCGTAATGGTTTCAAAGGATATCTCTATCTCCAGTGTGAATATCATTACCGTGACCCTGAAACGGTCAGTGAACTTTGTCGGCACGTGACTCGGGTTACTTGTTGTGAACTAAAAGGAGCGGTGTGACTCCACGTGATTTCCCGTGACTCATGGAAATGACCGTGTCGAATTGAAAAAGAATAAAGATGGTATCCCGGTGCACGTTCGAGACAAGTCCTTCGGACAATGTGGGGCGACGCGTCAGCGCGACGCGTAACGCGACGCGCAATCCAGGGTAGTACCAAAACGTATAAATATTCTGTATTCTCGTAGTGAAATGTTTAGAACTTCTCTCGCTCCCTCTCCGGGTGACGCCGTCACGGTCACGACTCTTAACCAGAGGTGGGCGACACCTCAGTGTTGTGGGCCCACGTGTTCCAAGTCACAGGTCATCTAAACCCAAGGGGGGAGCGGAACCGGAATCCCGCACCCGGGGTAGGGTGGTGGGGGGGTGGCCGGTCCCCGAAAAAA
>QFDV01004428.1:2142-13115 GCA_003315845.1 Lactarius trivialis
AGTTTGTAGTTCCGCTCTCCCCGGAGGACCCTTGTCAATTTTAGAACTCTGCTTGACCCGTGCTCCCGTTTAGACCCTCCTGGACGAGCTTCCTTCCGAGTCCTCGACATGGCCGGCAAGTGTGACAGAGGGCCATTCTTGCCAACTTCGCAAAAATGTAAGATTTTTTTTAAAAAAAAGTAGTTGGAACATGTAAAGGACTCATATCAAACATCATATATTTAATTTAGTAGTAATTGAGCGAGAAATTCGAAGTGTTCCTTGAGGTCAGGCATACTTTATGAAACGGCTTCCGAATGATAACAACAAATTACCTTACGGAAAAACCTGATTTATTCAGGGAATCCGCCCGTCACAGGGGCGTGACTGTTTCTATAAAATGGGAGAGCGTCAGAGGGAGTGGGCATCACAGAAATTCACTCCATTCTAATTCCTAGTCAACAATGCGTTTCTTAACCAAGTTCTTAACCATCGCTTTCCTCGTTGCCCTTCCTGCTACAGCATATACGGCAGGGTTCGCCAAACGGGACTCGGACTGCGTCGCTCAACACGAGGGATGCCTCCATGATCTCCATCCTTGCTGTACCAATGGATACCTTACATGCATCCCCAAGTCACCGAAATACGAAAGCAATGTACTAGTATGTTCCAGCCCATATGCTCTCAGGCTGCCTCTCGCTGACCGGGATGTTAGTCCTGTGGATGAGAGCGCCAAGCAAGGCGCCACGTTTTCATTTTGCGTTTTGGTCTAGGAAAGAGTACGGGGAGGACGCAAGGGAGGACGTGTCCTGTCGCGGATTTGTAGCACCTAACCTTGAAGCATGTATTAATCAATGCTCTTCTCTGGTGGACATGTGGGAAGGGGGCAGGACGCAATGCTAGTGCTAGACCACGAAATGTCACTGGCAATGCCTCAGAACGCACGTCATAAATCGGTACACACATGTCTGTCTGTGGTTGGGCAGAGAGTCAGAAAGGACCAGGACGGGGGATGTCAAGAGTCTGTGTGTCGACCGATGGTGATATCTCCTCCCGGCCATCATCAGTGCCGCATTTGCTGTCGTGTGCCGAAAGCGCCGGTGCCTTTGTAGGAGCGCGGGAATGCGCGGCTAGAAATAGTAAGTACAGGTAGTGAGCGGAAATGGCAAAGAACTATTAACCTCAGTATTTCGGGAGAAATTGTAATTACTTATATGGCATACTTTACATTAGGTGTCCGGTAAGCCAGAATACTGTAATTCTCTGGACTTGAAATGCTGAGAAGCCAGACCCAGTGGAAAGGTGACCGGCGACCATGGTGACTTGTCTGCTGTGGCCGGTACTGGAGTAAAGGCCGGTGGTACAGGTGCAGGCCTGCCAGGCGCCGGCGGCGAGGCCCCATCGGGGTCGTCGACTCGTCGATGACCGTCTTCCTGAGAACGATCTTGAATGTCTTAGCATCATCCTGCGCGCACCGAGTGCCGCGGTGAACCAGCGCCTCGAGTACCTGCTGGTCCATCTCCTTCGACGTCGTGTCCTCAAACTTCGGTGTGTGTGCTTGTGCACCGCACCCGGTGCGTGCGCAGCCAACAGCCCACATTGTCAGATTGAAATATTCTCTCCGGTCCGCAGATACTGGCAGGAGTTGAGTAGGTGTAGGGGTTGGCATGGGTTTGTTCAAGTTGGGAGTAAGGAACTCAGCCGGAGATCAGATCTGGAACGATCCCAATTATGTCGCGCACTCAAGCGAAGGGCTAGCACCGAAGTTTTCCATAACTCTATTTTCCTGACATACTGGGTCGCATGAAGAGTGTATCTACATCTCTCCAGCGTTCACCAAATCCTCGCAGCGGACCTCCACGCTAGAATCCGCTAACAGATTGCATGGTCTGGAAAGCGGTTCGCGTCAAGCAGAGCCCACGCAAAACAAAGAAAAAAAGGCAAGAAAAAGCTCGAGACACTCACGAAAGGAGATGCCGTGGGACGATCCAGGATGCCCAGCTCCTCGGGGGAGAACGGCATTCGGGAACGACGAATGTCCGTAACGGGATCAACAACAAGATGATGACTGGGAACCCTACCGCGGCTGGCCAGGGGGGAGAACGACACCGCCACGACGCATCAGTCAGCACGAGCCAAGACTCGGGTGCTCGTTCTCATTGCGACGCACCGATGGTCTGCGTGATGGCAAATGTCGCGCCGAACGCGACGAGCTGCAACGCGACGAAGAGCAGGATGCGCGACTTGCGCACGCGGCGGAGCGGCTCGCTCGATGGCATCAGCGTGCGATCCGTGAGGAAGTAGAGGAGTGACGCCGTTCTCCGAGAGCTCATTGAGGCCCATATACCAGCTACAGTAAACGACAAAAGCACCCGTCAGCGCTCGCGACCTTGATCAGCTGAAGCAACCGCCAACGTACAATAGGCCCACGATCACGCCTCGGTAGCGCACAGCGCATCAGTGTACAGCAGGAGTAAGGAAGGAAACGGCATTCTCACCCTGGGGTACCAGATTCAAAACGTGTAAGAATGGCCCGGTGAGCAGCACGAGACATAGCGAGCCCTGCGCGATGTTCGACACGCGCTGCTCGACTACAGCGACGGGCACCTCGTGCAGTTGCTCGTTGATGCCGTTGCCCTTTTCACGGAGCTCCTCGTCGTCCGCGGCTTTCGGCGGGAAGCCGTGTACGAGAAGCGCGCGCGTGTGGATTGGCGCTTGCGGGATGAGCCCGTTCGGCGCCGGCACGCCGAGTAGGCCCGCGAGGAACGTGGTCACGCCCAGCAGCGCAAAGTCGTAGTGGAAGCCTGCGGGTTTGCGCAGCGGGAATTGAGAACCCTGCGCGATCAGCGACTGTGCGTGCGCAGTGAATTCATCAGAGATAGAGGGAGAAAGAATGAGTGACTTACGGAGACGTTGTGGTCGAAGAAGAAGAGCACCCAGAGGAGGATCCCGAAAGGAAGCGCGATCGCGAACCACTTCCCGTCTAGCTCCCAAAAATGCACGAGCCAGGAGCGCCCGTGTGCGGCCTGGAACGCCGCGCCGACAGGCAACGTCAACGGTCGGGCGGTGTGGAAGCTGCCCCAATACGCGGTCGCGGAGCACGCCACGAGTGCGAGCGGCATGCCGTAATCATCGCAGAAGCGGCGCACATGCCTGTGGAAGAGCGTGGATCGGGAAAGACATTTGAAGAGGAAAGCAGTGACGAACATGAGGAGCGCGAGGATGGTGGAGACGAGCGCGCCAGCGGGAGAGGAAGCAGGATCGCCGAACTGGTGCGTAAGGACTTGTATGCCAAATTGGAGGTACGTTCAGGCGACAAAGAAACCAAAGGCCTCGCAGGAGAAGAGAGTGACATGTCGCAAGAAGTTACACCCTAACAGAAGATCGTGTTAATGCCTGTATCGCACTATCTCAGAGGCCGGACGGACAATTAAGTGCAGCCGTGATCCAGTGGAACATCGCTCCCCACAAGTAGACCCAGCCCATGAATTGCAGGTAATTAGGTGAGTCAGTCCGACCTTCAAGGATTTTGAATATAGTCTGGTTCAGGACGGAAATAGGGCCTTCAATGTTAGGTAAGTCTCTGGAAACGCGTTGACAGCGCGGCAATTGATAGACCTGTTACGCCGGCGATGCACAGAGGCTGCGCCCCAAACACAGAAAAAACGAAAGCCGCCATGAAAGAGGAGTAGAACCTCAGATACGCCGTATTGTCCGTCAAGTGCAGGGAGAATCCAATCCCAGGGAGGACGCTGAGGACATTATTTACGATGGGCGCGTCAACGGAGAGTGCCAAGACGCGGTTCCGTGGAGCACTGAACGGAAAAGTCCGAAGGAGAAAAAAAATGAACTCACGTGGCGAACAGGATACAGTATGGACACCCTGCCAGTGTATGCGCACCAAGCCTCGGCCGTTGTGGGATCTCATAGAGTCATTCGTCACCCAGCGCCGACTCTCCAGCTGCCAGTGTCCCGTACAGGTATTTACCCCGTGGCCACGATACTCGTGCGAAAACTGCATTGAGGTTTTCAAACGCCAGGAAGACCTCAGTAGGCACATTAAGGACAAGCATCCGCGCCTCAGGGAAGCAATAAATCTATTCCTGCAAGCAGAGAGGCCCAAGAATCTTCAGACGACGTCCCGCTCGCCGCCGGGCTCGACCCACCGTTTGAGCCGGAGTCTTGTTCTCGCCTCCGCCTTGCCCCGCCTCGTTTCCTAAGGATGCCTCAGGTTAACAGTACAGTCTACGCACACCAAGCCTTCTTTTTGTATTTTTTTTTCTTTCTGGGGGAGGATGCACACGGGCCTGTCTTCGCATGTTATATGTACGAGATAACAATATGAGTGATTACCTTTCCAATCATGCACACGACGCATCCGAGACGCATCCGAGCCACGACGAGTGGCCACACCAAGCTGTAGAGTCCAAGGTAGAGCCTGTTGAGATTTCCGAAGCAACTTTCGCAAAGGAAACAAACGGTCGTGGTCGGGATCGGTTTCATTTTCAGAAGATACAGCATAAATCCGTCATACAAAAATATATACAAAAGAAAGTGGCGAAAAAAGGCCATGGTGATTGGTGCTGGGGATACAAATTTTTCACCCTCGCGATGTACGGAAATCACATGATTAAAGTCGCAAAGAACGAGTGTGTGATGCTACTAACAACCGAAAGAAACCCGTTTTTCTTTGTATACCCAGACGCTTCGCAGGGCTCTAATACCATGAGGAGCCCACCAGTGCCAGCCGAGCTCTCCAGACTACAGGTAGAGATCGATGCGTATAGGTCCGCCAGACGGCGGCGGGGCGCCGTCGGGTCGTCGACGCCCGTCTTCCTCAGAACGATCTCGAACGTCTTAGCACCTTCCTGCACGCATAAAGCGCGACGCCCTGCGCCTTGAATGCCTGCTCGTCCATTGTCACCTATTCATTCGACGTCATGCCCTCAAAGTTCGGCATGTACTTATGTAGCCGCTGCGTGCGTGCGTGCGCAGCCATCCGGTACAGTAAGGCCGTTCTGCACCGCTAGGTCGAATTCTCCGCACCGCCGTCCAGGCGCCCACCGATCCGCCATCCAGCTCACCGGACGTGCCGAGGTCCCAAACCGATGCTGCCTGGGTCCACCCTCAGTAGCCGCGATCTGCGCCGCGCAAGTGCGCCTCGGGCGTGATGCCCATCACGCTCAGGGTCATGCCTTGCATATTCATGCTCACCTAGAACAGGTTTCACGAGTTTCATGTCGTCCGTTCGCGCAAGCTGCGCCATAATAAGTCCGTTAGACATCCTGCCAGCGCGGGAGAACCTAGTCTGAGGCCGAAACCGACGACTCACCCGAAGCCTGGTAGTACAATTCGCGGCTGTAGCTGTTTTTTCATCGCTCCCACCGAAACATTCCAGAGAGATCGAGAAGCGCAGGATGCTGTGAGGCCGTTGCGCAGGATCTCCTCGATGAGCGCCTTTCTACACGGCCACAGCAGGAAGTTTGTTGACCCTGGCTCTTGATTCGATCGCCGCCATTATTAGCGACGGCCGGGGGCAAAACCGCTGCCGGTATCGGGAATGTAGCCCATGGAGACTCGGCACAGGTCCTCGGGGCTGTCAAGCGGGGGACGGTGACGCTGCCGTACAACTTGCCCGGCTTGCGTGTGGCGAGGTAGGCCATCCGCGAGTTTCGGCGGTGTTGTTGGGCCATTGTCGTATCCGCAGCGTGTTCAGCACCCGCAGCTATCGCCAACGACCGGGGAGAGCGAGTCTGTGCAGCCACCATTTGGCGCAAAGAGCGAAAAGCAACGCCGCCTGCGAGGCCGCGGTCGGTGCTCGGCGGGAGGGACGAGTCAAGCCCGGCGGATATGTCTGTTGGGGGGGATTTATCGCGTTGTGCGACCTGGCCGAGGGAGCCGGCGCAGAGATGTGGTGAGCGGCGTTGCTGGCTTTAGGTTCGGCGCGCTGTTGGGTAAAGATAGCGGCGGCATCTTCAGCTTTCAGACGTGTTGGATTTATCCGGAGAGAAGCAAGAGGGTGTCAAAGACAAACAATCGGCGGTTCGGTTTGGTTGCAATAGGGATGTGGGAGGGATGTGGGAGGAAAAGGAATAGAGCCGGGCAGGTGTGAGCCGAAAGGACTTGAGATTCATACTAGCGAGCTTGTATTCCCGTTTCTGCACGGAATCCCCGAGGACAGGGCTCAGAAGATATGCGAATGGATAGCAATTATGCGTACGGTTTCGTGGAGAACCTTGAAAACTTGAAGAGAGGGACCAGGTAGGGTCGTCAGAGAGAGGGAGATTTGCGCTGCGAGAGTCCTTTGGGGTTGACGCGTTGACGTTGAGAGTCACTGAGGAGAAGCAATTATCTCTTCCCGAAAGAGCCTTACTGTAAGGAACTTGAAGGAGAGTACGGTACTGACTGTAAGGGGAGCTGTCTAAAAGGGTGTCGGGGGTCTTCAAGCCTCAAGGACCCGAACTTCTCCAAATTACAGGAAAGTTGGCCTGGTGCGCTTTTTGTCAGAACTAATGATTGCCATCATTTGGTGGATTATTAGTAGTAATAGTCTGTTACCTTCGACATCACTGGCCTTGTCACTCGCACGAAGCTAAAGCGCATAGCAATATGCCGTCACGCCCCCACGTGTATGCTGCGTGTGCGTGTCATCTTATCGTCCCCACCCACTTATCGTCCCCAGGCCGTGTCCCAAATCTGACTGGACAGTGTGTTGCCTACGTGTTTTGTATAAGGATACGTCAACAGTAGCTGCCGCGCTCATTCTCCCCTCATGCACTTTCCAAAGTAAGTGATCTAACTTCTCAATTACCACAGGAGGTGACATTGTATGCTGCGAATCTCTCAATAGGCGTGCCCGTGCTCGACACGTATCGACCATTGCTACACCAAGCCCAAGCAGAGGTATGTCTTCCGCCAATACCTGCGCCTCTCGCTAACGCTTTCCTTCTCTCTACAAGTCACGATCGGGAAGCTTTCCGACGAAGTGCTTCTGAAAATATTTCGTTATTATATGGATGCCTCTCCGCGATTTTGGCCAAGGCTTGTGCATATATGTCGCAAGTGGCGACTTATCGTCTTTGCGTCTCAACAAACTCTACACCTTCGACTCGTCTGTACGCACGGTACGCCTGTGTTGAAGGCCCTAGATTGCTGGCCAACCCTACCTATCGTCTTGGAGTACGGGGGATCTCCGGCACTAGATCCGCCGGCTCCTGAGGACGAAGACAATATCATAGCCGCACTGATGCAGTCTGATCGCGTTCAATCTATTAGCCTCACTGTCCGAGTCACAAAGCCGCTTCTGGAAAAGTTATCCGCAATCGAGAGTCCGTTTTCGGAGCTGGAAGACCTCGTTCTTCTGTCTCGAGATCGCGTGGGGCTGACCCTTCCCAGCACTTTTCAGTTGGGCCCACGCCTTTGTCGTCTTCACTTGACTAGGATCGCCTTTCCCGCACTCCTTGAGCCTCTTTATTCTTTTGCGAATCTTGTAGACCTCCAGCTTCACGAAGTTTTGGATTCTTGGCGTTTTTCACCTGAAGCACTCACGAATGCCTTATCCGGGATGGCCCAGCTTCGATCACTTTCGCTCTCTACCACATATTACCTTACCACACCGGTACCCCCAAGGTCTGGAGAACGTGTTGTTCTCCCTGTTCTTGCCCACCTTAATTTTCAAGGATTTACCCATTACTTGGAAGGCCTCGTGGCCAAAATCGATGCTCCGCGTCTATGGGATATCGAAGTCACATTTTTCAATAAAACCTACTTCTATCTTTTAAAACTTAGCGAATTCATCAATCGGATAGAAATGCACAAGTCACACCGTCAAGCACATATTCTATCTTCTGAGCATGCCGTTTCCATCTCCTTGATACAACCTGGAGCTCCCACGCGCCTCAAATTCCAGTTAGTCTGCGAGCCATTTCCAGTGCGGCTGTCCCTCCTGTCTCGAATCTACCCTCATTTCTCCCAAATTTTCTTCAATGTGGAGGATCTACGCATCAGTACGACGCGACCATTAGGATGGATGGACAGTCTTTATGGTGGACAGTGGCTGGAGCTTATCAACTCATTCACAGGGGTAAAATCGTTTCATCTCGATGGGAACGTGAACCACTCGACAATCATTGTCCGTGCTTTGCAACTAGAGAGGCAGTACAAAAATGTGTTACCTGCCCTGCACAAGTTCTACATACGTCAGCCGGGGCCACGTCATGCGCCTCTGAGGGAGGCCATAGTGTCAATTATGACCTCGCGCCGGCTCTCTGGCCATCCGATAGCAATGGAATATGAACGACTATGCCACATCAGTGAACTACGTGAAACAGGTACAATTTATGCCCAGTGTCGCCACTACTACTCGCTAACTCGTATGGAGTAGAACCTTCTTCTCGGCAGGTGGAGTTTGAGATGCTCTCCGACGACATCCTTCTGAACATATTTCGTCATTATCTGGATTCCACTCCGCGATTTTGGCCTACGCTTGCATGCGTGTGCCAAGGCTGGCGACAGATCATATTTACATCGCCTCTGGGTCTAAATCTTCGACTCTACTGTACGCACGGTACGCCTGTTTTGACCAATTTGGATTGCTGGCCGGCCCTGCCTATCACCGTGGAGTACGGGGGGGTTCCAAGTCTCGATCCTCCGGACCCCGAGGACGACGACAACATCATTGCCGCACTGAGGCAATCTAGTCGTGTTCTCTCCATCAGCCTTACCATCACCAGCTCGCTCCTTGAAAAACTTCCCGCAATCTCTGAGTCATTTTCGGAACTAGAAGAACTTGCTCTTATGTCCCGAAATAACGTGCCGCTGACCCTGCCCAGCACCTTTCGGTGGGGCTCTCGCCTCCGCACTCTCCGGTCGACCAGGATTGCCTTTCCTGCATTCCCGCAGCTACTTTTACCTTCCCAGGACCTCGTAAATCTTCAGCTCCACGAAATTCCTAGTGCTGGGTGTTTTTGCCCAGTTGCGTTCGCAAATGCCTTACCCGAGATGACCCGACTTGAAACACTTTCACTCCATTTCCTTTCCCTCCCGCCTCGCCGAAGCTACCTTGGATTGCCTCCCCCGTCCGGAGAACGTATTATTCTCCCTGCTCTCACTTACCTCAAGTATCGAGGAACTAGCAAGTACTTGGACAGTCTTGTGGCCAGAATTGACGCACCTCGTCTCGGGGATATTGATATCACATTCTTTAGTCAACCCACGATGGACGCCGCACAACTTGGCCGATTCATCGAGCGGATAGAAATGTCACTCTTTCAAGCAGACATTGAAACCTCTGTGGATGCTATTTCTATCTCCTTCACCAACTCAAGTACCTCTACACCTCTTCTTCGATTACAAGTATCGTGCAAGCAGTTAGACTGGCAGTTGTCCTCGATAACTCAAATTTGCAACTACTTTTCCCCCTTCCTATTCCATGTAGACAATCTAGGCATCAATACGGCTCGAGTCAATCGACCTTCACGCAGGCAGGATGACGTGGATGATGAACAATGGCTGGAGCTTGTCCGTACATTCGGTGGAGCAAAAGATTTTCGTGTAGCCAGCGATCTTGCAACTTGCACCTTGCATCCAGCCGACACAGCTGTGTTCCCTGCCCTGCGCAATCTCCATTTACAGGGGCCCACGTCGAGTCCTGGACCCGGGCCATTGTGGGATCTCGTAGAGTCATTCATTGCCCGGCGCCGACTCTCCAGCTGTCCTGTACAGGTAGTCACTCCATGGCCACGGTACCCGTGCCAAAACTGCATTGAGGTTTTTAAACACCAGGAAGACCTCAACACACACATTAAAGCCAAGCATACAACACTTGAAGCACCCCAAGATACACTCCCAGACAAGCCCCCAAATGTGTGCCCCTATTGCAATGACTTCAATTGGCCTCGGGGAAGTGATAACCTATTCCAAGACCACCTTGCGAGCAAACACCCTGAAGAAGATCCAGACACCTCGTCTGATGCCTCTGACTCGAGTTCTGAGCCTGAGGTGACTTCCCGTGGTATCTGGAGCCTCTAGATTATTCTCCAGACCCCAGATTGTTGAGGTGCTGGCCAGCCACGCTGCTCATACAATTCTCCCCAAGGTTCTCCAAGTGCAGATGGTTACAGTACTGCAGTAATTTGTAGCCCTGTACTCTTCCCTTTTCCAGAATACTGTAATTCTCTAGACTTGAAACGCTGAGATGCCAGACGCAGTGGAAAGGTGACCGGTGATCATGGTGACTTGCCTGTGACCGGTACTGGAAAAGCCGGTGACACAGGTGCAGGCCTGCCAGGCGCCATCGGGGTCGTTGACTCGTCGATGACCGTCTTCCTGAGAACGATCTTGAATGTCTTAGCATCTTCCTGCGCGCACCGAGTGCTGCGGTGCACCAGCGCGTCGAGTACCTGCTCGTCCATCGTCACCTTCTCCTTCAACGTCGTGCCTCAAACTTCGGTGTGTGCTTGTGCACCGCACCCGGTGCGTGCGCAGCCACCAGCCCACATCGTTCGACACCTTTGGATTGAAACATTCTCCGGTCCGCAAATACTGGCAGGAGTTGAGTAGGTGTATGAGTTGGCATGGGCTTGTTCAAGTTGGGAGTAAGGAACTCAACCGGAGATCAGACCTGGAACGATCCCGATTATGTCGCGCACTCAGGCGAAGGACTAGCACTGAAGTTTTTGCAACTCTATTTTCCCGACATACTGGGTCGCGTGAAGAGTGTATCTACATCTCTCCAGCGTTCACCAAATCCTCGCACTAGAATCCGCTAACTGATTGCATAGTCTGGAAAGCGGTTCGCGTCAAGCAGAGCCCACGTAAACCAAAACTAAAAGGCAAGAAAAAGCTTGAGACACTCACAAAAGGACATGCCGTGGGACGGTCCAGGATGCCCTGCTCCTCGGGGAGAACGGCATTCGAGGAACGACGAATGTCCGTAGCGGGATCAACAACAAGATGATGACTGGGAACCCTACCGTGGCTGGCCGGAAGGGGGG
>QFDV01004428.1:13505-24901 GCA_003315845.1 Lactarius trivialis
CAAAATAAGTATTGTAAGTATTAGGGCCGAACCAGGGCACCCTGTGTTGCCATCTCAATCCGGTTCAGGGGGAAAGTAAGCTAGTGGGCCCGTCTCGGGGCGAGTGAACGCGCGACTCTCCTGAATGAACATAAGTAGTCGCATGGCGTCCTTCTTTCTAGGGCCGACTAGGCGGCGGAATGAAGTAGAGGATCTTTTGGGTGACGCCGTTCTCCGAGAGCTCATTGAGGCCCATATACCAGCTACAGTGAAAGACGAAAAGCATTTGTCAGCACTCGCGACCTCGATCAGCTGAAGCGACCGCCAACGTACAATAGGCCCACGATCACGCCTCGGTAGCGCACAGCGCATAGCGACGGGCACCTCATGCAGCTGCTCGCTAATGCCGTTGCCCTTATCACGGAGCTCCTCGTCGTCCGTGGCGGGAGGCGTGCACGAGAAGCGCGCGCGTGGATCGGCGCCTGCGGTATGAGCCCGTTCGGTGCCGGCACGCCGAGTAGGCCCGCGAGGAACGTGGTCACGCCGAGCAGCGCAAAGTCGTAGTGGAAGCCAGCAGGTTTGCGCAGCATTGGGAACCCTGCGCGATCAGCCTCAGCGACTGTGCGTGCGCAGTAAATTCATCAGAGATAGAGGGAGAAAGAGAGAGAGGCAGCCGTGATCCAGTGGAACATCGCTCCCCACAAGTAGACCCAACCCATGAAGTGCAGGTAATTAGGTGAATCAGCCCGACCCTCAAGGATTTTGAATATAGGTTCAGGACGGAAATAAGGCCTTCAATGTTAGGTAAGTCTCTGGAAACGCGTTGACAGCGCAGCAATTGATAGACCTGTTACGCCGGCGATGCACAGAGTGTCAGAGGCTGCGCCCCAAACACAGAAACATCGAAAGCCGCCATGAAAGAGGAGTAGAACCTCAGATACGCCGTATTGTCCGTCAAGTGCAGGGAGAATCCAATCCCAGGGAGGACGCTGAGGACATTATTTACGATGGGCGCGTCAACGGAGAGTGCCAAGATGCCGGTTACGCGGAGCACTGAACGGAAAAGTCCGAAGGAGAAAAGAAAATGAACTCACTTGGCGAACAGGATACAGTATGGAAACCTTTATGCGCACCAAGCCTTGGCCGTTGTGAGATCTCATAGAGCCATTGGTCACCCAGCGCCGACTCTCCAGCCGTCCCGAACAGGTATTTACCCCGTGGCCACGATACTCGTGCGAAAACTGCATTGAGGTTTTCAAACGCCAGGAAGACCTCAGTAGGCACATTAAGGACAAGCATCCGCGCCTCAGGGAAGCAACAATATATTCCTGGGACACCTTGCAAGCAGAGAGGCCCGGGAATCTTCAGACGACGTCCCGCTTGCCGCCGGCCCGGGCTCGACCCACCGCCTTGCCCCACCTCAAGGCTTCCTCAGGCAAACAGTACAGTCTACACACACCAAGCCTTCTTTTTGTATTTATTTTTCTTTCTGAGGGATGACGCACTGGTAAAGTACGCACGCGAGCCTGTCTTCGCATTTTATCTGTACGAGATAACAATATGAGTGATTACCTTTCCAATCATGCACACGATTCATCCGAGCCGTATATTTTATCGCACAGGACAGGGAGCCCCACGACGAGTGGCTGCACCAAGCTGTAGATCTAGAGTCTGTTGAGATTTCCGAGGCAACTTTCGCAAAGGAAACAAAACGGTCTTGGTTGGGATCGGTTTCATTTTCACTGGCAGAAGATAAAGCATAAATGTATCATACACACCTTTAAAGTATGTACAAAAGAAAGGTGGCGAAAAAGGCCATGGTAACTGGTGCTGGGGATACAACTTTTTCACCCTCGCGAATACTTATAATGAAATCACATGTCCAGTGATACACCCAGTCGCGAAGAACGGAAAATGGGAGTGTGTGATGCTACTAACAACCAAAAGAAACTCGTTTTTATTTGTATACCCAGACGCTCCGCAGGGCTCTAATACCACGCGGAGCCTACCAGTGCCAGCCGAGCTCTCCAGACTACAGGTAGAGATCGGTGCGTACAGGTCCGCCAGACGGCGGCGGGGCGCCGTCGGGTTGTCGACGCCCGTCTTCCTCAGAACGATCTCGAACGTCTTAGCACCTTCCTGCACGCATCAAGCGCCGCGACGCCCTGCGCCTCGAGTGCCTGCTCGTCCATTGTCACCTATTCATTCGACGTCATGCCCTCAAAGTTCGGCATGTACTTATGTAGCCGCTGCGTGCGTGCGTGCGCAGCCATCCGGAACAGTAAGGCCGTTCTGCACCGCCAGGTCGAATTATCCGCACAGCCATCCCAGCGGCCCCACCGATGCTGCCTGGGTCCACCCTCAGTAGCCGCGATCTGCGCCGCGAGCAACTGCGCCTCGGGCGTGATGCCCATCGCGCTTAGGGTCATGCTTGGATATTCATGTTCACCTTGAACAGGTTCAATTTCATGCCGTCCGGCCGTGTAAGCTGCGCAAAAATGAGCCCGTTAGACATCCTGCCAGCGCGGGAAAACCTAGTCTGAGGCCGAAACCGACGACTCACCCGAAGCCTGCTAGTACGACTCGCGGCTGTAGCTGTCGCGATGTTATTTTTTCATCGCTTCCACCGAAACATTCCGGAGAGATCGCGAAGCGCAGGGTGCTGTGCATTAGAACAGGCCGTTGCGCAGGATCTTCTCGATGAGCGCCCTTCGACACGGCCACCGCAGGAAGTATGTTGACCCTGGCTCTTGATTCGATCACCGCCATTATTAGCGACGGCCGGAGGCAAAACCGCTGCCGGTATCGGGAATGTAGCCCATGGAAACTTGGCATAGGTCCTCGGGGCTGTCAAGCGGGGGACGGTGACGCTGCCGTACAACTTCCCCGGCTTGCGTGTGGCGATGTAGGCCATCCGCGAGTTTCGGCGGTGTTGTTGGGCCATTGTCGTATCCGCAGCGTGTTCAGCACCCGCAGCTATCGCCAACGACCGGGGAGAGCGAGTCTGTGCAGCCACCATCTGGCGCAAAGAGCGAAAAGCAACGCCGCCTGCGAGGCCGGGGGTCGGTACTCGGCGGGAGGGACGAGTCAAGCTCGGCGGATATGTCTGGTGGGTGGGATTTATCGCGTTGTGCGACCTGGCCGAGGGAGCCGGAACAGAGATGTAGTGAGCGGCGTTGCTGGGTTTAGATTAGGCGCGCTGTTAGATGACGATAGCGGCGGCATCGTCAGCTTTGAGACGTGTTGGGATTATCTAGAGAAAGGAAAGAGGACGTGGAGTCAAAAGACAGGCAATGGGCGTTCGGATTTGTTGCAATAAGGTGTGGGAGGAAAAGGAATAGGGCAAGGGAGGTTTGAGCCGGAAGGACTTGAGATCATACTAGCGAGCTTGTCTTCCTGGCTCTGCACGGAATCCCCGAGGACCGGGCTCATAAGATATGTAAAACGATAGCAACTATGCGTACGGGCTCGTGGAGAACCTTGGAAGAGAGGGATCAGGTGGGGTGGTCAGAATAGAGGGGAGGGATTGCGCTGCGAGAGTTCTTCGGGGTGGACGTTGAGAGAAGAAACAACCATCTCTTCCCGAAAGAACCTTGCTGTAAGGAGAGTACTATAGTCATTGTAAGGACAGTACCGAGAGTTGTGGTGGTGGCATCCAGCGGGACTCTAAAAGGGTGTTTGGAACCTTTCAAGTTGTGTTGCTCGTCGGCTCGGACATGTCCGAGCAAGCTTCAAGTGTAATGTTGGCCTTTGGCCTTCAAGCATCAAATGGCCCGGGCTCCTCCAACTTACAGTCAGGTTGACCCAGTCCGCTTTTTGTCAGAACTAGCGATTGCCTTCGTAGTACCATTATAAGTAATACAGTATAAGTAGTCCACCTTCGACATGACTAGCACGAAATTACTAACGTTCGCGACGCTAACGCGCATAGCAATGCCGTTGGGCATGCGGTACGCCCCCACGTGTATGCGGCATGGAAGCTTGTCGTCCCCTGTGCCCTGCCGGTGGACGGTGTGGTTCCTGCGTGTTCTATATACTAAGGATACGCCAGCAGTACTAGCTGCCCCGTCACCGTTCATTCTCTTCTCATGCACTTTCTAAAGTAAGTGATTTAGCCTCTTAACTTGAAGTACCGCAGGAGGTGACATTGTATGCTGCGAATCTAGACGTGCCCTTGCTCTACAAGTATCGACCCCCCAACCCATTGCTACTACACCAAGCCAATGCCCAACCAGAGGTACGTCTTCCGCCAATGCTCACGCCTCTCGCTAACGCTTTCCTTCTCTCCATAAGTCACGATCGGGAAACTTTCCGACAAAGTGCTTCTGAAGATATTTCGTTATTATCTGGATGTCTCTCCACGATATTGGCCATGGCTTGTGCATATATGTCGCAAGTGGCGACGTATCGTCTTTGCGTCTCGACGGGCTCTACACCTTCGACTCTTCTGTACGCAAGGAATGCCCGTGATGAGGGCCCTGGATTGCTGGCCAACCTTGCCCATCGTCTTGGAGTACGGGGGATCTCCAGCGCTAGATCCGCCGACTCCCGAGGACGAGGACCATATCATAACTGCACTGAAGCAGTCTGATCGTGTTAGTTCTATCAGCCTCACCGTCAAAAAAACACTTCTGGAAAAATTATCTGCAATTGAAAGTCCGTTTTCGGAACTGGAAAACCTCGTTCTTCTGTCTCGAGATCGCGGGAGGCCGACGCTGCCTACCACTTTTCAGTCGGGCCCACGCCTTCGTCGTCTCCACTTGACTAGGATCGCCTTTCCCGCACTCCTTGAACTTCTTTATTCTTCCACGAATATTGTAGACCTTCAGCTTCACGAAGTTTTCGATTCTTGGCAATTTTCACCTGAAGCGCTCACGAATGCCTTATCCGAGATGGCCCAGCTTCAATCACTTTCACTCCACTTCCTCTCTACTACATATTACCCTACCCCACTGGCACCCCTACAGTCTTGGGGACGTGTTTTTCTCCCTGTTCTTGTCCGCCTTAATTTTCAAGGATTTACCCAGTACTTGGAAGGCCTTGTAGCCAGAATCGATGCTCCTCGTCTATGGGATATCGAAGTCACATTTTTCAATAAAACCTACTCCCATCTTCCAAAACTTAGCGAATTCATCAATCGGATAGAAGTGCACTTGTCACCCCGTCAAGCTCATATTCTATCTTCTGACCGTGCCATCTCCATCTCCTTGATACAACCAGGAGCTCCTACGTATCTCAGATTGCAGTTACTCTGCGAGCCATTACCCATGCAGCTATCCTTTCTGTCCGGAATATGCCTTCATTTATCCCATTTCCTTCTCAATGTGGAGGATTTACGCGTCAGTGCGACGCAGCCATCTGGACGGATGGACAGTCTTTATGGTAGACAATGGCTGGACCTTATCAACTCATTCACAGGTGTAAGATTGTTCCATCTCGATGGGAACTCGAACCACTCGACATCCATCGTGCGTGCTTTGCAACTACCAGAGAGGCAGCACGAAAATGTGTTACCTGCCCTACACAAGCTCTACATACCGCAGCCTGGGCCACGTCATGCACCTTTGAGGGAGGCCGTAGTGTCGATTATGACCTCGCGCCGGCTCTCCGGCAATCCGATAGCGGTGGAATATGAGCGACTATGCCACATCAGTGAACTAAATGAAACAGGTACAATGTATTCCCAGTGTCACCACTGTTACTCGCTAACTCGTATGGAAAAGGTCGTTTTTCTCAGCAGGTGGAGGTTAAGATGCTTTCCGACGACATTCTTCTGAACATCTTTCGTTATTATCTGAATGCCACTCCGAGATTTTGGCCTACGCTTACATGCGTATGCCAAGGTTGGCGACAGATCATATTTACATCACCTCTGGGTCTAAATCTTCGACTCTACTGTACGTACGGAACGCCTGTTTTGACCAATCTGGATTGCTGGCCAGCCCTGCCTATCAACGTGGAGTATGGGGGGGTTCCAGGTCTCGATCCTCCGCCCCCCAAGGACGATGACAACATCATTGCTGCACTGAGGCAATCTGGTCGTATTAGCTCCATCAGCCTTACCGTCACCAGCTCGCTCCTTGAAAAACTTCCCGCAATCTCTGAGTCATTTTCGGAACTAGAAGAACTTGCTCTTATGTCCCGAAATAACGTGCTACTGACCCTGCCCAGCACTTTTCGGTGGGGCCCTCGACTCCGCACTCTCCAGTCGACCAGGGTTGTCTTTCCTGCATTCCCCCAGCTACTTTTACCTTCCCAGGATCTTGTATATCTTCAGCTACATGAAATTCCTAGTGCTGGGTATTTTTCCCCAGTTGCGTTCGCGAATGCCTTACCCGAAATGACCCAACTTGAAACAATTTCACTCCATTTCCTTTCCCTTCCGCCTCGCCGAAACTACGTTGACTTGCCTCCACCGTCCGGGGAACGCATTATTCTCCCTGCTCTCACGTGCCTCAAGTATCGAGGAACTAGCAAGTACTTGGACAGCTTCGTGGCCAGAATCGATGCACCCCGTCTCGGGAATATTGACATCACATTCTTTAATCAACCCACGATGGACGCCTCGCAACTTGGCCGATTCATCGACCGTATAGAAATGCAGACGCCGCTCAGTCAAGCAGACATCGAAACCTCCGCGGATGCCATTTCGATCTCCTTTACCAACTCAAGCACCTCTACACCTCTTCGATTACGAGTATCGTGCAAGCAGTTAAACTGGCAATTGTCCTCGATGGTTCAAATTTGCAACCTATTCTCCCCCTTCCTATTCCATGTAGAAGATCTAGGCATCAATACGACTAGACCACTACATGGGCAAGTTGACTTGGATGGTGAACAATGGCTGGAGCTTGTCCGTGCATTCGGCGGCGCAAAAGACTTTCGTGTGGCCGGCGAACTTGCAACATACACCTTGCATCCGGCCGACGCAGATGTGTTCCCTGCCCTGCGCAATCTCCATGTACAGGGGCCCACATTGAGTCATGGGCCGGAGCCGTTATGGGATCTCGTAGAGTCATTCCTGACCCAGCGCAGACTCTCCAGCTGTCCCGTACATGTATCCACCCCGTGGCCACGACACTCGTGCCAAAATTGCATTGAAGTTTTCAAACGCCAGGAAGACCTCGATAAACACATCGAAGACAAGCATCCACCCCCGAACGTATGCCCCTATTGTAATGACTTCGATTGGCCGAAGGGAAGCAACAATCTATTCCAGGACCACCTCACAAGCAAACACCCTGGAGTCACTCATACTGATGAGCTTATCCCGAATCCTCCTTCGCGAACTTTGCGTTCAAGGATGGGAACAAGGACTCTGAGAAGCGGTGGTAGTGATATCCCGTTTCCGCGTGCAAGGCCGGCGACGGCAGCCGAGTCGTCCACAGTGTCCGATTCGTTCGTGCCGACAAGTTTGCGTTCAAGGATGGGAAAAGGGACTCTGAGAAGCAGTGGTAGTGATATCTCGTTTCCGCGTCTGGGCGCCAACCACTGAGCGCCTCTCGCTCTTGTTTTGGTCTCGGTCTGATGGGTAAACGACCTCTGCTGCCGTCTCTGTCTCGTCTTTGCCTCACTGTACCCCACCTCGTTCCTGAAGGCAATAGACTAATGGCACAGTCTACGCACGCCAACCTTCGCGCGTTATGATTATATGTACGAGGTCACAATATGAGTGATCGCCAATCTGTATACGAATCTGAATTTTATCGCACACGGCGGCTAACTGAGATTCTCATGAGTCGGACAAGCAGCTACACTACAGTAAGCTCGCATCATGATACTGAAGTTTCCCGTAACTACGTGATGTACTGAATGAGTGAATAACCCGCTCGTACTACATCTCTCCAGCATTCACCAAATCATCGCAGCGGACCTCCATACTAGAATCCGCTAACTGATTGCATAGTCTAGAAGGCAGTTCACGTCAAATGGAGCCCACGCAAAACAAAGAAAAAAAGGCAAAATTATTAAAAAGCTCGAGACACTCACGAAAGGAGACGCCGTGGGACGGTCCAGGATGCCCAGCTCCTCGGGGGAGAACGGCATTCGAGGAACCACGAATGTTCGTAACGGGATCAACAACAGGATGATGACTGGGAACCCTACCGCGGCTGCCCGGGGGAGAACGACACCGCCACGACGCATCAGTCAGCCCGGGACCATGACTCAGGTGCTCGTTTTCATTGCGACGCACCGATGGTCTGCGTGATGGCAAATGTCGCGCCGAACGCGGCGAGCTGCAGCGCGACGAAGAGCAAGATGCGCGACTTGCGCACGCGGCGGAGCGGCTCGCTCGATGACATCAGCGTGCGATCCGTGAAGAAGTAGAGGATCTTTTGGGTGACGCCGTTCTCCGAAAGCTCATTGAGGCCCATATACCAGCTACAGTAAACGACAAAAGCACTCGTCAGTGCTCCCGACCTCGATCAGCTGAAGCAACCGCCAACGTACAATAGACCCACGATCACGCCTCGGTAGCGCACAGCGCATCAGTGTACAGCAGGAGTAAGGGAGGAAATGGCATACTCACCCTGAGGTACCAGATTCAAAACGTGTAAGAATGGCCCGGTGAGCAGCACGAGACATAGCGAGCCCTGCGCGAGGTTCGACACGCGCTGCTCGACCACAGCGACGGGCACCTCGTGCAGCTGCTCGCTGATGCCGTTGCCCTTTTCACGGAGCTCCTCGTCGTCCGTGGCTTTCGGCGGGAAGCCGTGCACGAGAAGCGCGCGTGTGTGGATTGGCGCTTGCGGTATGAGCCCGTTCGGCGCCGGCAGGCCGAGTAGGCCCGCGAGGAACGTGGTCACGCCCAGCAGCGCAAAGTCGTAGTGGAAGCCAGCGGGTTTGCGTAGCGGGAATTGGGAACCCTGCGCAATCAGCGACTGTGCGTGCGCAGTGAATTCATCAGAGAAAGAGAGAGAAAGAGAGAGACACATACGGATACGTTATGGTCGAAGAAGAAGAGCACCCAGAGGAGGATCCCGAATGGAAGCGCGATCGCGACCCACTTCCCGTCTAGCTCCCAAAAATGCACGATCCATGAGCGGCCGTGTGCGGGCTGGAACGCCGCGCCGACAGGCAACGTTAGCGGTCGGGCGGTGTGGAAGCTGCCCCAGTACGCGGTCGCGGAGCACGCCACGAGTGCGAGCGGCATGCCGTAATCGTCACAGAAGCGGCGCACATGCCTGTGGAAGAGCGTGGATCGGGAAAGACATTTGAAGAGGAAAGCGGTGACGAGCATGAGGAGCGCGAGGATGGTGGAGACGAGCGCGCCAGCGGGTGAGGAAGCAGGATCGCCGAACTGGTGCGTAAGAACTTGTATGCCAAATTGGAGGTACGTCCAGGCGACAAAGAAACCAAAGGCCTCGCAGGAGAAGAGAGTGACATGTTGCAAGAAGTTACACCCTAACAGAAGATCGCGTTAATGCCCGTATCACACTATCTCAGAGGCCGGACGGACAATTAAGCACAGCGGTGATCCAGTGGAACATCGCTCCCCACAGGTAGACCCAGCCCATGAATTGCAGGTAATCAGGTGAGTCAGTCCGACCTTCAAGGATTTTGAATATAGTCTGGTTCAGGACGGAAATAGGGCCTTCACTGTTAGGTAAGTCTCTGGCAACCCGTTGACAACGCGGCAATTGACAGACCTGTTACACCGGCGATGCACAGAGGCTGCGCCCCAAACACGGAAAAAACGAAAGCCGCCATGAAAGAGGAGAGTAGGACCTCGGATACGCCATATTGTCCCGTAACCACCGTCAAGTGCAGGGAGAATGCAATTCCAGGGAGGACGCTGAAAACATTATTTACGATAGGTCAAAAGAGACGCGTAAACGGAGAGTGCCAAGACCAAGACCCCGCGTTACGTGTCAATGGAGCACCGAACGGAAAAGTCCGAAGGAGAGAAAAAAAATGAACTCACTTGGCAAAAAGGATGAGGGCGGTCGCGGGGAGAACTCTATAATTCCAGGCATCTGTCCAGTCGCTCCAGTACCACGGAGCGCGTGCACGTATGTCCCGCATGATCCCTGCTCCGACGTTGACTGGGAGCCAGGATCCCAAGGTGGATAGTGACCGTGAATCTCTACGGGATGTTAGCCTTGCAGAAGCATATTTCACAGATGCGGGAGGACTTCGTGGTGCTTTTCTCCATGCCTCCACTGCAGGAACCGCGGCGCGAGCTCATGGCTGTGGTTGAGAGTTCGGTTGGGGGCTCCTGATTTTCGCGCGCCAATTCAGGATGTTTTTCGTCCGCGGTGTTGGACATGGTGGGAGGTAGAAGGCCGTCTCCACGTGACCCATAAAATAAAACCAGCAAGTCTATTACCATGTCAAACTACCTCCGTTGTGGGGTCAGCATGAGCAAGATCCCTCAACGCTGTTTTTCAATACTCTGGAAAAAAACATAACCGAGCCAATGCGTCATAAACGAAACTGTTGACACTGTGGGATGGATTAGGAAGAAACTCACATGAGTGGAACAACACAAACAGTGACCATGAAAAGTCTCCCGGGGAAATATCGGGATGGTAGTGCCCGCTCACTTGTGTTCACTTGCGTTCACTCTTCGTGGAGTGAGCCGTGGCTGCACATCCCCACAGACCTGACCCCTCCACGGCGTTGACAAGCCTGCACCATTCGAAAAGTCTATATATCCAGCCCTTCAGCCTTAATGGTGTAGTTGTACTGTTGTCAACATGGCAATCGGGGTTAGCGTCGGGATTAGCGCCGCCTCTGATCCTGATTGTTATCCACAATCAGATTGAGCGATGATCACGTGTTGAACCGCCCAGGTGCAAAGCGCTATATATGTAGAGGTAAGGGGCGGCGAGTGATGACTTTTTCGATATATTGAAGTATCCCGGAGCGAGCGTTGTTCCAGATCCCACTTCGAGACTAATGGGGCGCGGCGTAACTTCCACAATTAAGTTCACAAAATCCGGATGACGCTTTCTTGCAGATGATACCACCAGTGTCACTCATCGTGCCAGCGGCGGGAGTTGAAAGGATGCGCTGACGCTCCCACGTCCTGCGTGCCCCGACCCGCAGAATGGAGATCCACGAAAACTGTCGCAAAAAGTACAGTAACTACAATGTGGCGTCTCATGGGTCCCTGCGAAGAGCCGCCGCCTAGAAGCCACGCCATGCTAGCGGTACTGAGAGTGGCTAGGCGGTCGGCTTAAAGCCGAAGATGGCGCCGTGTCCTAGGATTGCAGCGCCGGAACGAAGAGCATGCACGACTTTGCGCACGCTGTGGCGGCCGAGTAATTTGCAGGGCCAGCTTGCAGCACTTCAGCCAGCATTCTCGGACGGGCCTGTCGAGGGGTAATGTGCCAGCCGCGGAGCAGTGCCAGTCCGAGCTGAGCGCCATTGAAAGGGAACTTTTCGCAAGGCAAGCTGCAACGCACAAGTAT
>QFDV01004432.1:10631-30405 GCA_003315845.1 Lactarius trivialis
TTTTTCCGAATGATCGAATGAATGGACCATCGCAGTAGCAACTTGGCGGTGTGCGATTTCGGCTACTCATCGGATTTGATTGCTCGCGTAATCTGTTCATCCCCTTCGTGTGCCTCGGAGGCAATTAAATTGCCGTGTGACCCCGTCATCTTGTCACGACGCGCAATCGCGCGCGCCTGCGTGAATATACAACTGTACCCGTAAGTTACAACGGCGCACGCACAGGAGGAGCAAGTCCAGACTCACGAGGTTACTTTTCTTGCCCCTGCCTTCCACTTCTTCCTTCTGTTTCTTCTTGTATTCAACTCGTTCCCCGTATATAATCCCCATCCACTTTCCCGGTGGTCGAACGAACGTTGGAAGTATACGCGTAGTACCCACCACCCGGCAACTAAACCCGCCGAAACGCATCGATGTTGTGCCCACCCCCCCGCCTTCGCTTCGGTCTCTGCCGACGCCGCCGATGCCTCCCCTCACCGCGGCGTCCGATTCTGCCGTCTCCAAAAGTTTCTGCCGTCACAGCGCGGTGGTTCCTCTTTCTTTTTTAATTTTTAATTTTTTAGATTAGTTCTGCGTTCTCGGAACTTCTCCCGGTATCGCATTGATTCGCCGGGTGATATCGAGTTGAGTGATTCCGAGTCGCCTCGCCGCCAACACCGTGGCCCGAACGCCTCAACCATACCTGATCAGTCCAATTCATTTGACTTGCCCTGGGCCCTCTGCGCCCGCTCCCTCTTACTACTTTGGTCATAGAGGACTTTACCCTTTTGAGTTGGCCTCCTTCAGTATGTAGGCGCCAACGCCATAGGGCGTGGCAAATTCGGTTTATATTATGGAACTTAGACGCTGGGTCGTGTAGCCAAAATTAGCATGTTGGTAATAGGAGGGAAAAATAGCAACGTCTAGATCGTACACCACAGTAGAAGACGACAGCTATGGCATTGTGTTTCACATCTTCCAAACTTCTAGCGTAGCCGCCGCGCGTTCAAATGGAAAGTCACCCCCCCACCGCGCGACGGCATCCGCGCTTTCCTTCAAGGCAGCACGTAATTCCGCGATCTTAGCACGCGCGCTGTCGACATCTCCTGCACGGCCAGAGTCAATCTCCTCCTTAGCACTTTGTATTGCCTGGCATATGTCGCCGTCGATGAGCGTCAGCACGTCCGCGGTCGCGCCATAGGGTGTCCACCGGAGGCCCAGCGAACTGCGAATAATGTCGACGAAAATGCCGAAACTGGTGAGACCCATCCCCGCTCCATACAGGGCACGCGCGTGCGCCAAGAGGTCGTATAGGCCAGATGTGGGGATTGGATCCACGTCATCGAAGAGGAACAACATCTGGGAATGTGGGGGTGGGCTGGCGTTGGGGCTGGCCAGCCGTGAGCGCGCAGCCTTGGTGAAAGCTTGTGCGGTGCTAGGGGGCATGCTGGCAAGCAGTATCCGTACCGTGGCGCGGAGGCTACAGGGGGGAGCGCTAAAAGTCAGCGCACAAATAGGGGCGAGGGACGGTGTGTGGATGACGCACTCATCTACCCTGGCGTTGGCGATGAACGAATCAACCATGAGATTCCTGCGAACAGGCGCGATAAGCAAGCAGTTGATAGGGGTGGATAAGAGGGAGGGGCATACACATGATTGAGAGAGCGCGAGTCTGCTGAGCGATGGAAAGCATCGGATGACGGTGCAGGCATGACAGAAGATAGTTAAAGTGAGACGAGAGAGGATCGTTGAGTCGATATGATCTTAAGAGATGGATGTCGAAGTGAATTTATAGTTCAGGACTGGTGTTCCGACGAATCGGGAACAAGTTAGTTAGCGGACCATGGCTACCAAGTGAGGAACCGGAATAGTTTGTTCGATTGGAGGGGGGAGGAGGAACGGGAGATTTGGAGAAAAGGGTAAGATGATGGTGGTGGACAGGACACGGTTTGGATCTCACTCCGGTGTTTTGATCAACACGCGTGAAATTTCAAATACGCTCGGAAGGCCCGGGAAAACGGTCCCAATATAACTCTGACAAATTCCTATTTTATTATTAAAAAAATAAATGAAAGCGTAAATAATTTGGAGACTGGATTGATGCAAAGCTTAAGCATGGTACTTCCTTCTCCCTCAGCTCTCCAAGCATCAGATGGATCAGACCTCAGCGAGGGCCGGTAGATCGATAGTAGATATAAACCACTTAGTTTTCATGTACTCAATCAATCCCACCCCATGGCATCGCCGTCAACGAATATGAGTCCCCTTTCTCCCACCCACGTTGGTCCATCTTCGACCCCTTGGGAAACCTTCCCACTCGGGCCGTTCAACCCTCCCCGTCTTTGGGTCGGCCTATGGCAGCTCTCCAGCACTGCCTGGGGTAGTGCGCCAGCATCAAAGATACGCGAAGCGATGGCTCGGCACGTTGATCAAGGCTATACAGCGTTCGGTGACTTGTGGTTTTTTGAAAGATGTTTCTCTTTCGCTGATCTTCCGCTTTCCGATAATTTTCAGATATGGTGAATCTTCTCAGCTTTCGCCTTTCCGAGTTTTGACTGACGTTATCCGCGCCGCACAAACTTAATTGCCTAGGGTGAGCTCACTAGAGTTCAATAGAACCCACCTTGAGACGCTCACTTTCCTTTTCCTCTCACTACCAGCTGATCACTATGGCCCTGCCGAGATCGTTTTTGTCAGTTGGCCACATTCACCTTTGGCCCCCGTTACTGACGCCCGTCACTCCCCCCTTACCACCCCCCCGCGCTATTCCGACAGGGGCAATTCCAGGAGCATCTGCCAGCTCGCACTGTTCTTGGCGGCACTAAGTTGTGTATCTTCAAACATGGGGAGGAACTTTCTCGCTCCACAGTAGAAGACGCTGTCCGCGAGCGCATGACACGCATGCGCACTAGCCACCTCGACTTCTTGCAGGTCTGTCGCTTCACTTTCCTCTTTTGACTCCCCGGGGCCCGGCCCTCTCAATCCGTTGACCCGCAGTTCTATTGGCAAGACTACTCTAATAAGGGATATATGACAGCCCTGCGATTTCTGCAGGACCTGCAAGCAGATGGCCTCATCACCGCCCTCGGTGTTGTCAATTTCGATGCGGTCCGAACCGACGAGATCTGCACACAACTCGGCCCTGGGGCCATAGTTTCCAATCAAGTTCAGGTGTGTGTCGTCTACACATTCCCTTCTGTCTTAGCCCGTCTCAATACCATCTCATCTCACCCCATCTCACGCATCTGCACCCCATAATCATCCCTCTTGTTTGCGGATCTCGCGTTGGTTGACATCACACGCACGCGCTTACGCATTACATTATTAATACTCACCTGTTTCCTCGCAGTTCTCACTGATTGACACGCGACCGCTCCACGGCATGGCAGACGTGTGCGAGAAGCACAATATCAAGCTGCTCACTTACGGCACCTTTGTACGTCTCCCCACACTAGTCCGTGCACCATTCTTCCTCACACATCCCCCTGACAGTGCGGCGGCTTTCTCGCGGATGCTTGGCTTGGCAAGCCCGAGCCCGATCCTTATTCCGGCACGCTAACGCCGTCACAGCGCAAGGTAAGTCGGATACGTTTCCGTAAGCCAAGAGTTATGTGTAAGGGGGGAAAGGGAAGTGGGGTTGCAGGTACGGTGCGGGGTGCGGGGGTGGAGACGCGCGGGAAGCGCTTGAGGAACGGCCTAGCCTCCGGCCATTCCGCCACACACGCGCGTGCCACCTCATTTATTTATTTTTCCAAATTTATTTTTCCCATGTTTTTCCCCGACCCAACTCTCGTGTGCGTCGTTGACAAAAAAATAATGTTCCACAGTATTTAGACGCCATTACGCGAGCGTGGGGCGACTGGGCCCTTTTCCAGCAACTCCTCACCGTATTACGGCAAGTCGGCGACCGCCACGCCGGAGTGACCATCGCAAACGTGGCCGTCCGGTGGGTGCTCGACCACCCATTCGTTGGCGCTGTCCTCGTCGGTGCGTTAACGTCAACCTTTCCCCTTTCCCCTCCCCCCCCTCTCCCTTCTCTTCTCTCTCGTTTCTTCTCTTCTTTTCTCTAAGCGAACTCGCGTCCCCCCTCCTTTTTCTCCTTTTTTTTTTTTTTTTAATTATCCGGAAGAGGCATTGTTGCGAAAAAACGATGCGCGGCTTGGCTGACTTGTGTTTTTGTCGACCACCACCACAAAAAAAAAAAAAAAAGGCACGCGTCTGGGCGTATCGGAACATCCTGAGGACAACCTCAACGTGTTCAAATTCCGTCTTTCCGACGCCGATCGTGCAGATATCGAAGCTGTCCTCGACCGCTCGAATGGCCGGAGGATGATCACACTGATAGGTGACTGCGGCGCCGAATATCGTTGACAGACGAATATGGCAGAAGTGGGGGGGAGAGGGGAACGGACAACTCGTGTTGCAAATGAGAGGGACAATCACCGAAAGAATGGGAAATCTATAAATAATTGTGTTTTGTATAAGTTACGAGCGTGAAAAAGAGAAAAAAAAAAAGGAAAATTCCTCGATTTTGACGATTTTGAGGAATACAGTACTTTACCCCTGTGACAGACCTTGGTCGTCCACCTCAAATTGGGCGTCCGGTATCTTACCGTACCTCCCTCTTTGGTACCTGCCCGTGTCCGTATTACCAACGACGAAGACGACGACGGGACCTCCCCTTCTGGTATTTCGATATTGCAATCGCAGCATAGAAACGGTTATCATTTTATGAACTGTATATATGTTATTGTGTTGGGTGCGTACGTGCAAGTGCGTGCGTGCGTGAACCTACGTGTGCCGTAATTTGTGAAAAGGCGCCCGTAGTGGTGGGGGAAACGAACATTTTTCCCAGGAGTCAGTCACACACGCACAACTGCGGAAAAGGGTCGTGAACGTTAAATTAAATGATGTGAATGCTGTTGCAAAAGAACGGATGAGATATGCTCGCTACACAGACGTGAATACGTCGTTTAGGAAAGAAACAAGATACGACTACTTGTGATAAAGGTCGAGAGTTAAAAACAGATGATGATGATGATCCGGTGGATGATGACGATGAGAGTTCGATTGACACTTAGAGGAAAAGAGGGGAGAGAGAGAAGAAGAAGAAAATGGAAAATGATATAAATGAAATATGAACTTCTTTCTTTCGTCGTCTCCTGTGCGGGGCTATGGTAAGAGCCAATTGGTATTGTTTTTATCAAAGTTTAGAAAGACCAGAAGAATTGGTATTCAGGCGTTGGATAGGCTGGAGCTTGCGCTTGATATCTCTTAGTATGGCGGTTTTGGGGTGCCAATCTGAGAATGCATTGCGCAGTTTTGCGAAATCGTTTGCAAAGAAATGTGCGACGCGCTCGTTTGCAATCAAATCGCGTAACGCCCAGGGGATCTTTTTTTTGTTTTTTGTTTTGCAAAATAGAATGAGCATTCCCCGATACGCAGCGTAGCAACGAAACGAAAGGCTCACTTCGTAATCATTGCGGTCTACCTTGGCGTCGAAAGGTTGGAGAACGAGTTCCGGATGTTTATTCGTACCCTCATTTGTCATGAAAAGATAGTTCACGGCCAGCCTACGCCCGACTCGTTAATCAGAACCGATCCTCCAAGGTTGATTGATGATACGCACGAATATGTTGCCAGTTCTTCGTAGGCTGTCGAATGCCCAATACCGTTCAACGAACCAGCAGTTGCTTCCGAAAGGTGCGTGAGCAAACCGCTATCGGACAGACCGACGTTCATCACTCGGAGGAGCAAAACGAGAAGGTTTGAGAGAAAGTCAGATGAGCTGGTCGCGTGCATGGCGTCAGCGATCTCAGGCACAAAATCGTTTTGAAAAAAAAAAGCCCGAAACACGCACTGATACACATCTCCATCAATGTACAGTGCCCTCAAAATGAGTGGGTGGGAAACAGCGGTGAACAGTCCTGAATAGAGTGGGACGACCTGGTCGTTTAGCGAGGCGATGTAAACCATCTTGATCTGATCTATTGTCATCACACGCTCAGCGGCAATTCATTTCAATCTCGACTCACACCATGGTCCACCACATTACGCAGTGCTTTGACGTAACTTTTCGAGACCTCGCTGTTAGTGGTCTGAAACATGTCAGGTGGCTAATTTGGCGCAGCGACGCGGTGAAGCCTGTCAGACAAACTAACCTGAAATTCAAAGAGTTCCTTTGCCGCCGCCGACTCAAAGTACTGGGATATGAAAGGTAACTCGATGCGCGGCGCTCATGTCAATGAAACTATGGCTTACTTGGATGTAGGGCAACACGAGGGAGCTGGAGCTAAGATAACGAAGAGGTCCGAGATGGATACCGCACAGCGCCAAACAGCAGACTCTTTGAGCCGGAGGCGCCAGTGGACCTATGCCGCCGGGAGCGAGGGCGGCAGACGCGCTCGCCAAGAGGTCGGAGGTTCTTGATGTCTTGATATGCTTATCATGAATTAGTCGATCGAGCAAATGTGTTGACACGATGGAGCCTTGAGAATGCGTTGCCACCAGAATGGCGTCTGCCTCATGGAGGTCCTTTATCCATTCGTGGTTTGCCAACAAATTCGTATACAATCTGCAAAAAGTGAATGAAAAAAACGATCGGTTAATTTGCATTATCTCTGACAGCCCCGGGAAGCCAAGAGCCCGACGAGGTGACCCACTTTTCCACGCGCTTGTTTATTGTTCCCTCCCCTTCCAAGGGAATTTGCGTCACTTTTTCAAAATGCACCTGGTGCTGTTCCTGAAAAGCTTCCAGCGCCCGGCACATCATCATGACAAACTTGCTGCTGGTGCCAGTCGGCTGTTGGACACGCGTATCAGTGGTGAGTCCAGCTCCGCTGATAAGGACGAACCTCGCCAAGAACACTCCGCGTGATCGCACCTGTCCAGCAACGAGGAATAGAATCAGCCAAGCTCCCCCAGGGACATCGGCGGACGTACCAGGGAACCACCCATGTATACCAATAACCACGACGCGTCTACATCCCCGCAAAATATCACCATCTAACCGTTCGCCGCCGATAATGTCCCAGGTGCGCGGAAGGTCCTTTCCAAAGTCCGCAAAGCTTCCATCATCTTCCGACGAGGTTTTGCCCTTGTCCTTGCTCGTGCCATCGTCTCTCGCGAAGAGCATGCCGCTCACGAAACGTACCGTCCTCGAAAGCGTAGAACTCGTCTGTGGTCGCAGGGCGGTAGAGCGAGGGGGTAAGCAAAACGTGTCTTCCCATGTCGGCAATACGAGATTTGGTGGCGTTGGCACTCGTGGCGATGCACTTCCTGATCCTTTGGACGGCGCAGGTGAGACCGACACACGTTTTGATCCCTTAAGTTCGTCGGGTTTCTTGTCAGGCTTTACATTCGGCTTTGGTGATGGAGACGGCGAGCGTGGTGGAGCCATCTTTGCTGCTCGCGTCTCTCGCGTAACCTCGTGGCGCGACCGAGTCTCCGACGTTGCTACGAGCGTAGCCGTACTGGCACGCTCCTCGTCACCATCGTCAATGTCCATCACCTCCATCGTGCTCTCCTCATGATACTCAGTATCGGTGATGCGCTTAGCAAGTAGAGACTTGGAACTGAAGAAGGAAGCCCAACCGGATACGTTTGTCGAGATGGAGGACTGGATAGGGTTGGTTGGTTCTATGTGCGCTGTAGATTTTGGTGTCTCTGGCGCTTCTTTGATATCAGCGTCCGCGCTAGTCGGATTCTGTGCCTGCTCTTGGCCATCGATCCCATCCTTGGCGTGGACAGGGTTAGGTGCGGTGATTGGCTGGGCGTACGACCAAGACCATGGCGACAACCAACTTGAGCCACGGTTCTCGTCTGTCGTCTCCGCCGATATCGTCGACTCCGGTTGGGCCTGTACAGAGGGAGTGTTCGAAACGTCTGTCCCCCTTGACTGGGAATCAGCTATTATACTGGGCTGTTCCTGGTCCTGATCGTGGGCCGGAGTTTCGATCGCAGGTGTGTCCTGAGCTAGAGGAATGGAGTGGGTCGTTGTGGATTCCCAGCCAACAAGGCCCCACCAGGAGCTCTGTGTTTGTTTAGCAGCGGTGGTGTCGGACTCGGAATTCGGACCGGAAGGTGGTGGAGTGGTATCTAAGGCGCCGCGTTGGTCCCGAGTTGCCATCAATTTCGGGACCGAATTCTCACCTGTCGCCTCAACTGTGGGTTCTTCCCCTTCTGTTTTAGGCTCCTGCCCAGGTGACTGCGGAGAGCTCCCTTCGCTCTCAAGACTCGTTCGGATGTCGGTAGCCTGCGCGGACGCGACGGCGCGTTCCAGAGGTACTTTGGGACGTCCAAGAAACGGTATACTGAGCGTAAAGCGGCTTGCGGAAGGGTTCAAAGCAGACAGACTCTGAGTTGTGTCACTCGATAAAAGCCTAGGAGGTTCGACTGACTCTGACCGTGGACCAGCGGACGGTAGTTTTGGTACCTGGTCATCGATGGAGGATGGCGTGGACGGTGAAGCAACGTGTAAACTGGCTAATGGCGAAGTAGCACGTATTTCTGCGTCGGGAAATTTCGATGGTAGCGATGAAACCGGAGAGAACCATTTGCGAGAAGTCGGGATAGGAAAGGACTCGGATTCGGGTGGAGGCTTGTTCTCGACCTTGCTAGGCTCGGGTTTCGGGGGAGTCGGAGGGATGATGTTCGTAACAGGGAGTTGAGGAGTTTCGGGAGCCGGAGAATCACTTCGCGTAGGTTCATTTACTGGCTCTGGTTCACCCATGGGTCGCAATTTGCTTGGCCGCTTAGAGGACGAAGAGGATGATGCGAACCAGGGGCGTTTGCTGGGGATGGACTTGACATCGGCTTCCGGCTGAGCGGCGTGACTCGCTACTTGCGGATCCGAGGTGGCAGGAACGGGATTGGGGTCAAGACGATCGGTCGGAGGCGGTGCAACCGCCACGGCAGGGTCGGGGGTGGTTGGCCGTTCTCCAGCGGGAAAAGTGGACGTCTGCTTGGCGAGCTCACTTAGAGGAGTGCTGGAAGAACTACGTCGGGATAACGACGCGAACCAAGAACGTGGCTGCGGCGCTTGTGCTGGCCCGAATGCTTCGGGTGCTTCTGAGGAGGGCTTTGCGGCATTGGTATCAGACGCAGGTAAACGAATCGAGTCATCTGTTGGAGAAGACGAATAGACGGGCTGTGGCTCGCCTTGATTAAATGATGAGAACGTTTGGAAACGGACGCGTCGCACGCGACAAGGAAATCCCAAATGGGCGCGGAAAGAAAGCACAGCTCACCGATGTCAGTTAGGGGCGGCTGTGTCTCCGTGTTTGCTTCTCTCTCGGGATCTGGGGGGACACTATTAAGATCTTCATATCGGCGGAATTGGTGACAAGAGGAGCGTACCTTCAACAGTGACATGTGCTGGCTTGATATCAGCGTCACTGGACATCTTGATAGGCGGGAGGGATGTGACTGCGGATGCGCAAGGAGAGGCAACTTCGGGTTTGGCTACGACTAAGGAAAGAGAAGTAGGTGCTCTATTTTTTCGAGAAGTTCGCCAAGGTAAAGATGAGCGAGGGGTCGATGTCATACCAATGGGAGACGTGGTAGGCCCAGGGAGTAGCGTTAAGGCTACTGTGGAGACGGTCTTTGGCTCTTGCTTGGTTGGCTTGACTCGCCTTGCTTGACACGCGCCTAACCACTCCTTCACATCACATGACTCCTCCACACACGTTCATTTTTCATTATCAGTATTTTAAAGTCCAATTATACAGGTACACTAAATCCTTGGAACATTCCCGAAATGCCTATACCAAGGACAAAAATCGGGTACAAGAATAAGTCCACGTCTACCATGGGTTCGTCGATGTTGTGTCTGTGAATATGAGTGTGGAGTCAGGCAATACAGCAAGCGATCGCACGTACTCTGCCTTGACATGCTGAATGGCCTCTCGTTTGCCCCCCATTGTCACACGGGATCCGAATTGCACAGGCGGTGGGGGTGCAAGATAGTCCGAGCAATGATTGCAAAGCCAAGTCACAGAATGCGGTATGATACCGGAACGCTCCCTCCTCACGAGCGAGGTGGGGGTCATGTCATCGGGGCTCACAACTTGCCACCGAGGGTATTCATGATCCGTCTCTTCAACATGGTGCACCACCTATGCCATGATCCTAGTGAGTGATACTAACGCAAAGAGAAAAACGGTGACACGTACGCAAGATCTCCACGAATAACGAATGGCTCCCGGGCCTCCCGGGCAGTTTCCACAGATGAACTGCCTATCTTGTTGGTCGAGCGTGGATGCAGTCGCCGACGCAGGATTAAGTTGCAATGCCCGAAGAAGTCCTTGTACTGCCTCCGCTCCGCGAGCAATATACTCTAGTTGTCTTTCCACCTTCCAAGCGTGGCAAGCATCGCGTCCGATCAGGATCATATCAGTGCCTGGGCGACGAAACACTGAGGTCGCCAAATCGAGTTGTCCCGCAAATTTAAGCAGTCCTCCCTGACGCCATCGATCGATGGACGGGTCTGACATCAATGTAATCTCCATTGGCTTCGCCTGGGCGCTTTGGCAGGGTAGCAAGCGAATGTGGCGCTCCTTCTGTTCGGACATCCACTCGGAAAGACTCAGCGGAAGCTGGGTAGCCGCGTGTTCCCACTCGGCGGGTTGCGCCTCCCCGTCTGGATCTATAAGATCTCTGAAGCAAGACAATTCACAGGCCTGAGAGAGGGCGGGAAGATATAGCCGTTGTGCAGGGAGGACTTGTCGCAGAATGTCGGAATAATACTGCTTAGCCTGGCTCCTGTTCTCGTTTTCTCGTTTGCGCCACGCTTCCAGGAGGCGGTGCTCGCGGGCGGAACTGAGCGTGGCCACAACCTTTGTCTTGATACGTCTCCAAGCTATGGAGAGGGGTCAACATCTGCCCCAAAGAGGCGTCGCAGAGCGCACCATCGTCCGTCAATGCTTTGTCGACGTTTGAACTTGGTATATTATACATCCCGACGAACTCGATGTCAACGTCTTCGTATCCCGCAATGAGGATGCGATCTCTTAGGCTGCGAAGTTAGGACCTCAGTTTCAAGGTAAAGCACAGACTTCCACCACTGAAACTCACGCTGCTCGTCGTTCGGTTCGTCTTTTGTCAGACTCCAGGAGTTGGGTTTTCGCCTCCAACTCTGCCCATTCCTCGAATTCGACACTTCCCTGGTTGGGAGCTCGATCAATCAAACATGAGCGATGTGTGAAATGGAAACCCACTTGGATAATAGAGTCGACCAAGAGGATTCTCTCCGCGCGGAAGGATTTGAGCTTTTTCTGGGCCCCCGACTTGCCCTCAGTGATGTCTTGTTCGAGTTCGGCCATCCTCTTGCCCATCTCGTACAAATCAGGTTTCCAGTAGAACCGACTATTGGAAGCGTGGCCATGTGCCCACCCTCCAACTACGTCACCTTGTGAATACCGTTTTCTGAAAGCCGTGAAAGAAATGGCACCGTACTCTTCGTATATGGCAGGAGATCCATGACGGACTCCTTCACGCCAGGGCATTGAGACCGGAACTTGATCGAGAAGACGAGACTAATAAATGGGCGGCAGTCAGCGTTATCTCGGCCATCGAGGAGATTCCCCGATGGGAAAATTCCCTCACTTTCTCTTCCTACAAAGGGTACACAGGCGACGGCGCAGTGCAAAGTCCACTCGATGAATGTTCCTGGCAGAGCATTGCTGTGATTCACAAGTTAGTTAATCTTCGAAGCGGTGTTCCAAAGAACAATGGACTGCGCACCGAACAGATAGCAGGTCCGAACAGAAGTTGCGCCCAGGCGGGTTCAGACATGTCCTCGGGAGGTTCGGGGACCACTGTGGCACCGGCGTGTCGTCGCGCGGCGATCCAGACCGACATTGACTTTCGCGACATTAAAACCTCCCGCAGGGTCTTGCTCGTGCGCGCGAGGTTCAAGAGATCCATAGGCAGCAGTGCCGATAATATCTAAAGGAGATCGAACTTGAGAGACAACATCCTCGGATGACGCGAACTTACCACGAAAAGAACGTCCAAGGGGAGTGACAGCATGTTCTGCAGCCGGCCCTGGACCCTGCGACTGAGACCTCTCTTCTTGAGTTTCGAGGGCGAAGCTTTCTCTAGCTTACGGCGCTTTGCATTGGGGATCCCTGTCGGTGTGCACACGATCAGTACGGCGCGCGCACTTCAACGCGAGTTGCGACATACCTTCGAACGGGTCCCCAAACTCGCTGGTGTCGGATTCCTCGCCTTCGGACACGTGTTCGTCCCCCACAGATGCGTCATCGTCGTCATCATCTTCACTCGTCGACAGTTCCGCAAGCGATCCGTCTATGGGATCGTCGTCGTCATCACCCTCCCGTGGGGTCCCCGACGACCTATCCTCCCAACGATTCCCCTCGCCTTCTTCGTCCATTGCATTTGGCTGAGCAAGGCCCCGGGATTGACGGCGGGTCGTAACTGGCATCACAAAACTTTGTATGGTTTCTCTTCCGAAAAAAATAATATCCGGATGCAGCGGATGGAGCCGAGACCAATATTCAGTGAAGCGAGTTGCTGTGGAAGGTGGCTCCGGGCGTGCTTGTGAGCAGACGACTTGAGGATGATATCACAAAGGTTCACGCGGGTGAGAGAAAAAACACTTGGCACGAGTGATTATGTCAAGTTTCCAATTGACCGGATGTTATTGAATGGGGGAGGTCTTGCTGCGTTCGTGCGCACAACTTGGTTTTCACCAGAAACGTTGAGAATAGGAAGCAAAAAGATATAGAGATCCTTGCTGGGACTCAATACAGAAGGACCCAACCTACGTTATATACACCGCGCGAGGTATCACGCAACTATGTTTGGCGGCCTCAAGGAGGACAGCATCACAAAAGCGTCATACTGAGTCAGACGACTGTTGACTGTTGCGCGCACACAATGACAATGTGATCGACCTTTTGATGCACGCACCAACATCGAGGCGTGCTGAATTCCATAACAACTCGACCTCACTCACTCTGACTCATTTAACCCTTCTCGACGGTAGAAGCCGTATGTTTGTGGCACAGCTTACAAACAAATACAACTGACCGACTCGAGTCTCTGACAGCGCGTACAGTTTGTGCGCTCCGAGTCGACGCTCCGAGTCGAACCATTTCGAGGAAGTAAACGGGCCCGGTCGGCAAAGCTTCGTATTGAGCGACACGTGACACATACCTCAGGCTCCGTCACGGTGGTGTAACTTGAAATGGGGGCTTCAACGTGCAAGAAATGAAAACCAAAGTTGGGTAAAGCCATACAGGTGAGATCCGACTCGGAGTGAATATTTCAAAGCACTGTACCTATTTATCACACACATCCCACAGAACATCCACTAGCACAAGTGCTACTACCTGTGTAGTACAGTTACGACAAATGGAACGATAGTCTGGAACATATCTGTGCCTGTTCCCGTATCACTGTAATAACAGGTGGTGACTGGTGACCGATGAACGGGGGTGTATGTGCCCTGCGGTTGCATGGTAGCCTCGGCGTGCGTCAAACAGGTCGACGTCGTTGACTTCCCAACGGCGAATTTGGACATGTCCTGCTATGGGTGGACCTTTGTTCGTTGCGAGGGGTCCATGCCCCAGTTGCGCGGTTTCAAGGTATATGGCTTGGTCCCTTAGGACCATGCCGTATCTCCGGGGACCAGTGGCAGGTCAGCGTCTACAAACCTGGTAGAGACGGAATGAGGCCGCCACAGGCACGGAGTATAATCACGCGCAATCCGTACGTACAGGGCAATCCGTACAGTGCATGTGTGTGTGAACATCGCTTTGGGTGTTGGGCTAGCATTGGCAAGTAACAAGTATCGCGACACGTGGGTAAACCTAGTATCTGCAATTGCACAAAACCGCAAACGATATCCCCAGATGTACATACACGCAGGGATATGATGAACCGCGCTAGTTAGAATTCGTCCAAGGGAAATGTGCCCCCGTTCTGTAAAATCCCACAACTTTGGCCATCGCAAAGTCAAATCCTTACAAATTCTAACGAAAAAGGCCCAGCAGATGGGCGTCAGGGGGCGCCACACCGGGGCTCGCTGCATCCCTTACGCTTGTGATGTCCTTAGGGTTCAGGATCCCATCCGCGCCGAAATAAACTCGGTCATGTTGCACGGGCTGTGCTTAAACTTGCGACGGAACTCCAGGAGAAGAAGTAGTTTCGCAGGTTGATATGAACATGTGTGTGCCCGGGGTCGGATATCACATCCCGACCGTGCTTGAAATGCGATGTGGAGTAACATATCCCGAATCTGGGCTGCCGTAACAGCAGTTTCGTCGCTAGTGAGCGAGGTAATGGAACCCAGATGTCAATAAAGCAGTAATTAGTGGCAACCAAGCACATACTACTGTGGCATGCCTCCATTATTGTATGCCCGGTTTGCCGAGAACATTCCAAAGAATGATGTGAGAGGATACTGTACTGTCACGAGACCACTCCTCACAGGCCCATCGATGCGATAGGGATCGAGGAGGGCCTGAGGAGTCACTGCAATACGGTATTTCTTGGGTTTCAAGATCGGATACGTAAGCACCTATGTATGGCCAGTACCATCAATGGTGAGATAACAGTGAGAACGACAGGCAACACATACTGCACCCACCAATGACCCCCATGCCTGGTTCTGAGATCTGCTAGCATATCTTTGATCGCATCTTGCTCTGGGAAATTGCTCTGGGAAATACCCCGCAGCCGATACCGTATCCGGTACTAATAGGAGTAGTTCAACACTGGCAATCGTGTACAAAGGTACTGCCACTATACCTAAGTAGGCCATCAACCCAGCTGGAGAGTGTTGGAAGTACGTACACTGGCAAATGACGATTGCCTTATGCGCGCACCCGCGTGCGACTGATTCGGACCGACTGACCGACCAACCAGCAAGTTAGTTCATAAACCTTGTCATAAACTGCGTACTTTTGTTGCGCTCTCTCACGCTTCTCATACAAAGTAGCACGAGGACACAAAGGGGCAGAAGGAACTCGAAACGTACCGTTATAATTCCAATTCATAGATCGAACATGCAACTGTGCCTTCAGGGAATGGAAGAAACACACAGTGGCGTAGAAATATTGCCTTTTGTTGCACTGGGAATCCAGCAGAGAGCCTCGGCGGACTCGGCGTAGCACGCCCAGAGCGTTCATAAAATGCAGCGGTGCGACCGGCACCCGAGAACTCGTAGATCAGGGCTATCTACGCCCCTCCGATATCGGAACTTCCCCGTGTTGCGGGGATTGGGTTCTCTTCCTGTCTTCGATTATAGCATCGGCGGTCAGGTTAGAAGATCGGATGATTCACCCAGATCTCCGCAGGAAGTATGCCCTGCGTAGAGCCACAGCCCGGAAAAGCGACCAGCACCCGTAAGAGTCCGAGTTAAATAATCAGAGATGGAAGCTCCTCTTCTTCTCCCTGACGCGTCTTCTGACCGAATTCGTAGCAGGCACGGCGCTAGAGCTAGAAAGCGGAGCGGAGCGGCGTCGTGTCGAAATTGGGGCGTACTGTATTGGTCCCACCACACCATGTAGAGTTCGAGGTGTCACATGAGCGCTGCCGGGAGCTGCAGCCTGAGGTGTTACCTCAACCCACACGGACAACCATTTCGTTCCGAATTATGGTGAGCCTGAAGTAGTTCTTGCATCCCCGCTGTTTGTCTCTCGGATATTTTGAGCGTCTACAGCTTGGTCAACTGAGACGAACACGCAGCTGCGCTTTGCTAATCTGTTCACACACCGCACAAGAACTAGCACACAACGCACTTCTTAGACACCACTCAATGCCGTTACCTCGGAATGCAAAAGAGCACCCCGGAGAGAGTGCGGGTCCCTGTTGCGCTACGTGCCAGTGTCGGCCGTTTCAGTAAACGCCGCGCGCAACCGACATGATGGGTTCCACCCACCCGTACTGTACCATACGCGGTGACATCATCACTGGCATATCTTGTTTGAAGTTGTGTTAGTCAAAGTCGGTCAGTCAGTCAACCGACCATGTATCCTCCGAGAGCTAGGATCGAGGCATGCGACACTGATTGTGTTACTGCCGTACTATCTATTGCAACTGTTTTCAGGTGCCTCATCAGGATGCTCCGGGTGGTCTGAGACTCTGAGTGTGAACAGTGGTCCCTACCTCTTGCGGAACCGGTCCAACGCTTTGCTTGCCCTTCGTGGCATGCTCGGGAAAAACTTGAAATTGGGTCTAACCTAGACTCGGCGTTCACGTCTGCGCTTTACTCCGAGTACAGTAACGTCAGCGTCAGCTTCTGCAAAGTTCGCCTCTTGATGCATGATGCTGTGTGCAACGGCGCATCGCCCCGGCCATGCACAGCGACCACTTTTGCGCCATGGTTAAGGAGCACCCGTACAATTTCGAGCTGCCGCCCAAGGCAGGATGTAATGGTCTCTTTTAGTATTTTCCATAACGGGCAGTACAGTGGTTATGTAAGAGGATTGTGGTTAAGGTTGTGACGCAGGATCGTGACGTGTTGTGGGGCTCCTGATAGTTCCGATGCACTGCTTCCAGTCAAAGAGCGTGATTATGATTACGCTCCATCTCTTCCTCCGCAGCTCCATAGCCATAACATGGTTTCACGACATGTCCTTGAGCTCTGTACCTCCTCGACGACTCTAATCGCTGCTCTCGCAAAGGATCCATGTCAGCCAGCATCAAGAATAGTCAAGCGGCTCTTCAAGAATCGGTACACCAAAGATACTACTCCGCCTTTAGAAGAAGAAGCAGACGAGCTTGACCTCGTGGTGAAGTGCGGAAGTTTTCCGCACAGGCCGAGCGATCTCTTTTTGAGGGTGAGGTGGTACATTCTTCTTCCGAGCGTTCTGTAACCTCCCATACAGGTCTATAGAGACGTCTTGCGTGTACTGGAAACCGACCCCCTCGCAGGCCTTGTCTCCCCTTCCCTCCTTGGCAGCTCTGGTGTCGTCCCGCTCACTATCGTCTCTGTTATTCCCGACATAGCGAGACATTACGCGTACCTCATCGCACGTGCAGAGGCCGAGGTTCTCTTCGCAACAAATTACTGGGAACGGTCTCAATCTTCGGCAATTATTTACGATGCTCTGCGCGAGCTCTCCAGGCGTGTGCAAGCGCGTGGTGGCGAGAAAGTGGTGGTGAAGCTGATGTATGACCGAGGCAATGTGCAGCAGGCGGTAAAGAACCGAATAGTAGTCAAGCCCATTTTTTGGACCAGAATCGGCTTACCCGCGCAGGACGAGATTCCGGGAGTTGCTCTTGAGGTTATCAACTACCACCGTGCTCTTCTTGGGACATTTCACGCGAAATATCTAGTCGTTGATCGTCGTGTGGCGTGTCTCAATAGTAACAATATTCAGGACCGCCCGAACATCGAGATGATGATTCAACTCGAAGGTCCCGTGGTCGAGAGCTTCTATGATATGGCGTTGATGTCATGGGCAAATGCGATGAATCCACCACTACCGCTACTTACATTGCGGCCCGCATCTCCCGACGTTTACAAGTTCAAGCAGGATAACGAGGACATGAAGTGTGCGCTTTTATCCGCAAACTTATTTATCTCCAGATTCCTGAAATTGCTCGCAGACATGGATTCTCCGTCGTCTAAAGCGTTGCGCGCCCATTTCAAAGACTGGGATATCATGAAAAAAGCCCAGAGTATGCGATCGGATGCCCCGTCGCAGCCACAGCGCACTAGCGGCACGGGTTCAGTGAAGGCAGACCAAATGCGCAGAGACGCCATCTCCAAGCAGCCGGAAGTGTGGATTCCCTCACCTGCGGACGTGAGAGATCACGGAAACTTTGATACCTCGCCTGAGGATTACGAGAGGGATGAAGTCCTGGAAAGGCACCGGGATATGTCCGTTCCATCGTGGAAGGAATCCGATCAAACAAATACCAGTGCTTATGGTGACGTTGATGTTCCAACTTGACTGTTCGTAGTCGCCTGACGGTTTAGCGCCGACAGATTCTCTCAGTGCTGGCACGGGGTCTCAATCACTAGTTTCAGATACCAATTCCCGCGGTGCTGACAATAGTCTAGGCCGCTCGTCTTGGAGACCCGACTCGGGCACCACTACCAAGAGTGGTGGCTCTGAGGTGCTTCAGGATGCGGGTGAAGGTGACGACGGTGACGACGACGGCGACTTCTTAGGCGACTTTTGCCCACATTTATTACATGAGCCGCATATACCAGTACCCATCGCAATGGTCAATAGACGCCCCACAGGGAGTGAGCCCTTTCGCCTCACAGCTAATGTCTTCGCACGCGAGCTGATCTTTGTAGCGCCTGGACATTATCCCGTCAGCCACTTCCCACAAGACATCGCGTGGCTAAGCGCCATACGCTATGCTCAAAAGAACGTCTTCATGTTTGTTTTCACCTATGCGAATTTGGGAGGTTTCCCCATACTGAGTTCATTTGCGCGTATAGCCAAACACCCACATTCAATGCTTCACCCGTAGTCTCTGCTACATTGGACGCCTGCAGACGTGGCGTTAAAGTGACCCTATACCTCGACCTCGGATTCAACGACCAGGGCGAGATGATTCCATTTCAAGGTGGCACTAACGAGGAGGTCGTGCACAAGTTGTACAGGAGGCTCAATTACGAGGGCAATGGTGCTGAAAAGTGCCTCGAGGTGTTCTGGTATACGGCAAAGGACCAAACAAAGCCGCTGGACGCGGCCGTGAGGAAACGGAATTGTCACGGTACGCATGGTTCCCCTCGCGCCGGCAAGGCTGAGAAGGATGCCGCTCGCAGTGAAATTCATGGCCGTGGACGATCAAATCGCCATTCTGGGGAATGGCAACCAAGGTGCGAGGAACTAATTTCGAAGTATAAGGGAAACCTGAGCATCCGCGGACTGTTATAACATAACGTTTAGATACGCAGTCCTGGTTCCACTCGCAAGAGATCAACGTCATGATCGACTCGCCAGACCTCGTACGCGCGTGGATGCGCTGCATCGAAGCGAACCAGAACACTCGCATGTATGGACGCGTCGGTGACAGAGATGGGGTGTTGCGCGGCGAAGATGGCGAGGCCATACAGGCGAGTGGCGTGGGGACGAGTAATTTCTTCAAGAGGTTGAAGGGCATGGGCAAAGTGATGAGTAGAGTTCGCGGGACTGGTGCATGAGTGTAATATCTAGGATACCCCCATACGCTCCGGCTTGGACATGTTATATGCGATTGGTGATTCCAGAAACTATATTTTCCTGGAGAAGTGACATCACCTCGGCGTCTGCCTGCCTCGCCATCCCATTTCCGAGCCCATTGAAAATTACATTTACTGTAAGGTAGCAGTGACCTCTACTTATGATCTTTCAGTCAACGGTTTGCAGGCTAATAGGCTATCGATCGCCCATCTGTTTCATATCCGTGACTTGCTTGAGAAAAAAAGAGGAACCTGATTAATCGATGAACTTGAACAGACTGCAAGTTTTCTCCAACCTGAGAACGCACTCCGACGTCGAGATCTCGGACCCGAAACTCCTCTTCTGCACTCGGACCTCAAAGTCGGCCGGTGACAAGGATGACCCCAACACCAATGATTTTGAACACCATAGAAAAAATAGGATTACTGTATTGGCCTGTGCCCGAGCGCCGGCGTTACTGGCTAAACCCCGTGGCAAACGATTCTAGTGTTCCACCTCTCACCAGTTCTTACCCGTAGCGATACCATCCTATGTCGGGGACTTCCTTTCTCGGTAACCACCACCAACACAGTCGCGCCACAACGACTCGTTCGGTGGGAATTACTAGAGTACTCTACACACACGCTACATAGTCTACATCT
>QFDV01004434.1:0-12367 GCA_003315845.1 Lactarius trivialis
CAACTTGGCAGATCCAAGCATGTCTCCTTTTACACCACAGATGTATGCCCTTAGAACAAAGTAGGATGAATCGACAGCATCCCATGTCCACATCCCTACACTTGCCATTGCCATCTCTTCAAAGAGTGGATATATAAATGACTCAATGTTCCCAGGTGCTGATGGCCCTGGGATTACAAATGGAATGATGACATTCTTCACTCTGTAGCACATCTCTGGTGGGAGATTAAGCAGCACCACAATTAAAAGCCACATATTGGACATTTTTTTCATTGTGAGCTGAGCACCATCTGAAGAGATTGCCAATGCTGTATCCCTTTCGTCTTCAAATAGCCCCAAATCTGTGTAATGGCGAAGATGATTGTCAAAGTTGGCAAACTCTGACTTCTTTACACCTGCACCCTCTGCAAGCGCATCCAGTGTCTGCTTTAAGCAATGATCCCTATGGTGCATCTGATGAGATGTTTCCACATTGGCATAGTATGCCTGAATCATTGGCATGATAGGGATGTACATCATAGTTGCCCTTGGCTTTGTGGCAGCCGTAGAAGAGCCTTGATTTGGCTTATAGCACTCTTTGTCACACTTTTTACCATTACGACTATATGAGCAATGGGATTGAGAGCGGGAGTCTCCAGTAAAAGCCATGCAGCTCCTAGGGCACATATCAACCCATGATTCCTCTGGCCCTGTAAGATTAGTGGCTAACTGCCTAACTTTATAGAGGCTAAGAATTTCCTCTTGTGTGGCCTCTGCAAGTACGCAGGCATGAGCACTGTATGCTTTAACAGTGCCATGAGACTCTGTCCATGCAAGATAGTGCTGAATGGACAAAGTCTCAGCCCTGGATAGGGATTGCTGCAATGGAGCCTCAAAAGGGGGAGGGGGGAGCATGTATCCCCTTAGCAGCTTTTTTTGAAGCTGAATGACAATATCTGGCAAATCTTCATCGCCATTTTCATCATCACAATGAGATGTAGCCTGAAATGAGGCTGAACCATCAGGCTCTAGAAAGTCATCATCATCACCAAGATCATCCTCTTGGCCAGAATTAGAGCCAGAGTCAAAATGACTCTCCAGGTCTCCTCTGGAATGTCAAAGATAACAGATTGGTCCTCTGGGTCCGATCCATAGCCCAACTCATCCACACAATAAAGTGGGTCCATGAAGTTACCCCTCTGTGAGGGTAATGGGATGTCTATGATGGTGTTAGAATAAATATATAAATTCTCAGCATGTAGTATTACTTACGATCATCATCCACCATCATAGCATCATCACCTCTCAGCTCTCCCCTCAGGAATAAAGGTGAAGCAGTATGGGCATCAGTTAGATCTACACAGATCAGTAAGATCAGCAAATAATTAAAAGCACAAAAACATTAGCACTCACCACCTGGATAAGCAGATCCAGATTCCCCAGATGGATGAGACTCAGCCAGGCTATCAAGCAACTCTGAGACCTGAGTAAAACAGTCCTGGACAAAGTCCACAGTGTCCTGATGTGTCTCAGAAGACACCAGATTGTTCAGGTGCTCTTGATTCTCCATGAAGTGGATCCTGATAGTCCTCTTAGAAAGTTCCTTCCTAGAAGTGCACTTGAAGCATGGGCAAATATACTTTGATGTTGGGGCCATAGTTGTTGCTGAATGGCAGAGATGTGTGCTGATGCAGATGCAGATAACAACTTGATAACAAGTTGCGAGTTTTTGGGGCTCCGGGCCGCTGCTGCTGTGATTTGTCAGCATAGCACTCGTTCGTTTTTTGAGTTCGTTTTTTTGGTTTTTCACCTCATCCCTCTTCCACACATTTTTTTTCTCTTCCATTCTCTTATGCCTTTTGACACTACCAAAACTGCTCCCATGCTTGACTTGTACAACAATTATGACAACGACAACGACAACGACGTGGGTGTCGACAGCATGGGTGTCGACAACATGGACGCCGACCTGGGCAGCGTGTCCAACTTGTCTTGGGGAAAAAATTCCAGCACCCTCGAATTGTCCCTCCTAACACCTTCCCAGCTCTCCCAACCCTCGGGCATCCCCATTGCCACCATTGCTCAGCTCACTCACGATGAACTCTCCCACAACCGGGAATTTGTCACATATGTCAACTTGGCCAGCTCTCTGCAAGAACTACTTGGTATCTGGCAGCCAAAACCGACGTCTAATCGTAAGTCGTTTCTCTTCCTCCCTACCTGATGACATGCTCATTTTTTTCTCAGCATCGGCCGTTGACTCGGGCTGCTCATCTCTGCGCCCCAGCGAGTCTGCTTCCCAAATTGCTATTGGTGTTGCTGGTCTATTCCCCCCTCTCCCTCTCTCTTCACAGTTTCGACCATCAACTCACCCTGCCATCTATCCCGAATCGGTCCTCTGGTCCTACAACGATTGCCCGAATGACCCTCACGTTGGTATGTCTCCTGGCAACAATTCCTGGGTCCCTATGCAGCGCGGAGTTCGCAATGAAAAGGGGCAGATGATACCAGAGGAGGAATGGAAGGTAATTCGCCAATCCGCGGTCATCATCGCCCACACGCATTTGGAGCCCCTCAAGTCCACCCACGCTGCCACTGGCAAGCCACGCAAGAAGAAGTTCTACAAACATTTTTTTGTGACAGACTGGATTGTGGCCCTCAAAGCCCTCAAAGCCATGGCCCCTCTCCTTTCGCTCTGCTCGGGCGCTATGTGGAAGGCCGACCATGTTCTCGGGTTGGTGCTGCAAGACGAACCAATATCTTCCCGGCCTTCCACTCCTTCCACGTGTCATCCTTCCAGTCTCGGCCATCATCCTGCTCCGCCTTCAACTGTCAATTCTTCTTCTCGCACTGCTTCTTCTCATGCCGCTTCTTCTCATGCTGCTTCTTCTCGTGCCGCTCCACCTTCACATTCCTCCACTCCTTCCAGTGTTGCCCCTGTTTCCCGTGCCCCACTGCCATCCCCTCGTCGCACCGTGTTCCAATCACCGTCGCAATCGACCTGACTGCATCCAACTCCCCGATTGGCACCGGCATCGGCATCAGCACCACCATCACCGCAGCCAGCGCCCAAGGCTGCAGGTCACAAAAGCAAGCGCAAGCGTGATGTGGCCTTGCCCTTGCCAACTGGGAAAAGGTCAAAGGCCGATGAGAGCGCGACCTCCTCGGGTTCGAATACAGGTATGTAATTACTTGATCCTGGTGCCAGTGGTGAATGGAGCTAATGTCTTGTAGCTTGACGCCGGCCTTCCCCCCGACCTGCCTTCTTATCGATGGTCAAATCTGGTACAGCCTCCCAGCCGGTAAGTGTTTTTACTTCATATTTCGAGATGCTGATCACTCATGCCACCACAATGTTCGCATGCACTGCGCTACACTCAGGAGCCTGCCCCCTCACAAGCCTTAAGTTCCGACACCTCCCCCAATACATGTTCCAAGGCGCATGGCAAACAACCATCTTGGGAGTCCCATGCCGAGTCTCCGGATCTTGAAAATGTCCTTACCCAGCCGCGTTACGCGAGTGGCGAGGACCCGGGTGATGCCACTTCAGAGGGAGCACGGAATGAGGTACATGTATAAGCAACTTCTATTATGCGTTGTATACTGAGATCTCTTAGGATTCGGGTGAAGAAAGATTAACCCTCAAGTTGCTCCATCGTGATGAGCTGGCTGCGTGGGTCGCTGCCCATGACATTGAGGCGCTAGGAAAGCGCGTAACGAAAAAGGGTATGTCTATCTATTCTCTTCATTACTGTTTGGCAACTTACTCTTCACAGACTTTATCAAGGCCGTTCTGGAAGCGTCGGAGTCAGAGCAACCCTCCGATGAAGACATCGAGGGGATCATCAGTGAGGTAAGCCATATATTTATTTATTTATTTCTTGAAAATGACTAATAATGTATTGTAGCGCAAATCTAAACATACAACAAAGGCCACAGTGGCCTGATTCATTTTCATCTACCTACCTGCCTGTGATGTGTCCTCGTGATGTTGACTGTTTGGGGGTGTAGTTTTTTTTTGAAATATATCTGTTTGTGCTTGACTTTCGGGTGACCTTTGTGTGACTTCCAAGTCAGCTTTCAGTCAGTCTGTAGTCAATGAACATAACTGACTTTTGCCTGACTTTGGGGTGACTTCTGCTTGACTTTGGAGTGACTTTTGTTTGACTTTGGAGTGACTTTGGAGCGACTTTTACTTGACTTTTGAGCAACTTTTGCTTTACTTTTGAGCAACTTTTGCTTGACTTTGAAGTGACTTTTGCTTGACTTTGGAGCAACTTTTGCTTGACTTTTGTTTGACTTTGGAGTGACTTTGGGGCGACTTTTTCTTGACTTTTGCTTGACTTTGAAGTGACTTTTTCTTGACTTTTGTTTGACTTTGAAGCGACTTTAGAGTGACTTTTGTTTGACTTTGGAGTGACTTTAGAGTGACTTTTGCTTGACTTTGGAGCGACTTTGGAGTGACTCTTATTTGACTTTGGAGCGACTTTAGAAGTCAGTTTTCAGTCAAAGAAAGTCAGCTTTTAGTCAATAAAATTTGATCAACTTCCACATGACTTCTGATTGACTTTTGATTGACTATTGACTATAGGGTGACTTTTCACTGACTTTTTGAAGTCAAAAAAATAGGACCTCAGTCAATGAAAAGTCAATCGACTTTTGACCGACTTTTCTTTTTTACTGAGGGTAAGGGGGCAGCATTTGCAATGATTTCATCATTTAGGCCCCAATAGTCTTGAACTGGGCGAAGACCACCCAACTTTTTGTTAACAAAGAAAAAAGGACTAGCCATGGGGGACTTTGAGGGGCGAATATACCCTTTGCATAGGTTTTCTGTGATATATTCTTTGAGCGCAGCAGCTTCTGCTGGCATTAGGCGATAAATTCCGCAGTTCCTCATGCGGGCTCCTGGTCGAAGGTTGATAGCATGATCCCAAGGCTGGTGTTGTGGTAAACGTTTGGAGGCCTCCTCACTGAAAACTCGGGAGTATCGTCTATACTGAGAAGGAATATGATCAAGGGAGGCATGGGGGGCTGTCTTTACAGCAATTTCAGTGCTTGTGGTGGTGGTCTTGGCCCGTATGACCAGATCGTCGTACTTTGGAAAGTTGTGGATAAAGGTAAAAGCTTCTACGGCTTCCTGAGGAAAGATTTGTTCAAGGGCCTCCAGATCATCAAGGCTTGGTTGTAAAACATTGATTGTAGTAGTGTGCGTCTGCGCTTTTGTAGACGTGATGACAAGTGGTTGATAAGAGAGGGTGCAAGTCGCTGGGCAGCGTGTAAAAGCCACTTGTGGGAGCGTCCAATCGACTTCATGGTTGTGGGCACGGAGCCAGTCTGTTCCAAGGATTATATCATTATCTCCAAGCGTGGTGACATAGAGTTCTGCTAATTTGTCGTGGTAGTGGTCATCATGGGACTTGATACAGATGCGTTGAATGGTAGTAAACCAGACTGAGCCTTGCTTGTTAAGTGTTCCATCCACATTCCGGACAGGCAAGGGTTTGACAAGTGTACGTAGTGTCAAGTTGTTTCTTGTGGCAAAGTGTTGATCAATGATAATACCTTCTGCCCCACTGTCGAGCAGGGCCCGTGTGCTGATTTCACGACCATATTTCTTTCCAACTAGGGAGACTCTGAGCGTAACAGACGGTGATTGTTTATTGTGTATCGTATCATCACCTGGTACAGGCTCAGAATCTATGGTTTCTAACAAGGAGTACCGTGACATAGCACAAGCGGCTATAGACAAAGTCCTATCTGACAGTGCGGCAGAAGGACAGGTTAAAAATCCTCAAATGGAGCAGGGTGCGGCACGTAAGACAAGGCCGCTATCTGGGCTGGATGTTCCTCTTCAGGGGGATCATCGTAGGAGTCTTCCTGGGTAACCGCGGTGCGAGCGCGGGTATCTTGATGTGGCTTTCCTTGAGTGGTGAATGGACCGCGTCCAGCTCTCTTTATGCGGCACTCCTTTGCCGTATGCCCGGGCTTTCCACAGTAGAAACAAAGTTTGTCCCAGAAACGGCGGTCCTTCTCTTCCTTGGAGATCTTGCCCATGTTTAACTGTGGGTGTGGTGACATAGTTGCATTGACTTGGGCGCCGTTGTCGTCAGTAGTTACGGCTCAGTTTCTTGGTCCCGGAGGTTTACTTCCTCCAGTGAAGGCAGAATGGATCCAGAGACGCCAAGAGCGGTCAAACTCTCTGGCTTTATCGACTAGGCCATCTAAGGTTGTGGGTTGTGGATCCATACCCAGGATCTTCTGATGGAGGGCATTTGGGATTGCCTTTCTGAAGGCATACATCTTGGTTTCCTCGTTTGCTCTGGACCGGGACACGAAAGTGGACCATTCCTGATACCACACATCAAAAGACTTTGTGCCCATCCTGGAAGTATACATGTTGTTTGTTGCTTCCATCTTGGAATGTGCTGGAATAAAATGCTTTCGAAAAGCAGTGGTGAAGGCAGCCCAAGTACCGAAATCTTTGGGAGTGGCAGCGAAAGCTGCCTTCTGTCTGTCCTGGGCCCATTCTCCGGCAGGTGTGCCAATCTTGAAATGAGTGAGGGCGGCGGAGACCCGCTTGCTCTCATCCGTGTATGTGGTGTCATTTAGAAAGTAGTAGTTCTCGAGCATGTTCCAGAAACCTTCTGCTTTCTCTGGTTTGCCATCAAATGGCTCAGGAGGGCTTCCCAATAATTTGGTAGTCATAGTTGTGCTTGGTGGTTGTACTGGGGGAACAGTGACTGGTGCAGGGGGTACTGTGGGTGCTGGAGGGACAATAGATACGTGTGGTGGCCTTTCTGGAGTAAGGGGTGGTTGTACAGGGGCTGTAGGTGGGAGAATGGAAGCAGGTGCTGTGTGAAATAGTGCTGGAGTAAGCAGAGTAGGATAAGCAGTCTGGGATGATGGTCCTGGAGTGGATGGTAAGGCTCCTGGAACATTCTGAGGGGTATGAGGTGTCTGTGGAGTGGAAGCGCCAGATACTCGGGTGATCAGGGATGTAACAGTTTGTGTTGTGCTTTCTAAGATCTGCGAGACTTCCTCAAGATCTTTATCGGAGTCATGGGGTTCTGATTCGTCGTTGTCAGAGAACTGAACTTCTTTCTTGTTGAGGTATAACCAGGTATTTTGATTAGGATTCCACCGGACTTTCTTTCCATGATAGGTGCCAGCAAGTTTTACCCAGTTGATGTCTTTAACTTTCTTGAGGTGAGGGTAGACGGCGCGGAAATCTTCTAAAGTAATTTCCTCTTCAGAATCCGCAAATAGCCAAGGAGATTTGTTGGTTTTTCAAGTGACTTTCTGGTTTTCCCAAGTACCGTATACTTGATTGTTACTGAGGGAGGCATAGGGGTCTGAGAAGTATGTAGGGAAGGCCTTTGTTTCTTCTGGGGTGAGTTCTCGTGTAGTAGCGGTGTCCTCGATCATTCACTAATGATCTCATGGTAGACGGGATACAGTCCACCCGTCAGAGCTCCAGGCATAAAAGACTTTGTATGCTGGTTGCAGGATGGCACAATCAGGCTGGTGTGCCACAACTTGTCGACGAATCCAATAGTATTCTTCAAATATCCCAAAGTGAGATATTAAGGTCTTGCCTTTCCACAAGAGGTCAATGAATAAGAGTGGATGGGTTGTGAATTCTCAAATGCGATCTAGGGAATGGACCAATTCTAGAGGGAGGCGCTGGACATTGTACTGGAGACGACAATGTTCTTTGAACTGCAAGAGTTCTCTTGGTTTTCTAGTGGGTAATCCGTCTGCGATATAGATGGATTCAGGGAGGTGACAATAGAGTTGGATATTCTGTATTTCAAGGATGTTGCGTTCGTCACTACTAGTGGAATGGGTTTCTATGCGAGGGCCGATGGGTTGTGCTTGGGGACATAGAAGGGTAGTGTGTTGATGTGGCTCAGTGATCCTTCTCTGTGGCCGTGTTGATTGTTGGTTAGTTCTTGATATTGCTGGGCTGGGGACTACAGGGGGGTGTTCTGGGGAAGACAGTGTCGGATTTCGTGCTTGAAATCTCTGTCTATGTCTTGGTGGACGCTGAGAATTGTTTAATGCTGCCAGACTGATAGCTATTGATCTTTCAATGATGTTCTCCAGTGTAAGTGATCAGGGAAACCCTCTTTATTCAGAAGAGGGTAGGTACGCGTAACCGGGAGCCCACAATACTACACTAGTTGGAGTAGTTGGGGTATCTGGTCTATAGTTACAGGTGCAAATTTCCTTAGGGCCTGTTTGGTGCATGAATCTCTGTCCTGGATTGCTGCAGGTTGCCGGTATTTCCCATCTGGGAGGCAGTGGCAACCTGTGGCAAATATTTTTGTGGCTTTCTCCCCCGAACACTCAGATGAAAAAATAATAATTTTGGGTGCATGACGAAGTGTCACATGTTATGCTGTGTGACCAGCGTGATCACATGCATCTATCTAGATTATTAGCAGCACTACAGTATCAGTTTCTTGTTGCGTCCTCATTGTAGCTCTTGTTTTACATACTACTCTTTGGAATGTCACTTGAGGGACCCTCTTGCCGAGATCAGCACTGGAAAATTGCCTGTATGTGTCTGCTTGCAGCTGCAAACACCACAATATCCTATGGATCTCGCTTCAACAAAACTCCACAGCACACATCAAGCCTCTCTGGACAACAATGGATAGATGAACTTATTGCTGGGCATGACACTAGGTTCTACAACGAGCTTGGGATGCAAAAAATTGTTTTCAGAAGGCTCCAAAATATGCTCGAACAAACCACACGGCTATCTGGGACGCGTCACGTATCTGCGTCTGAACAGCTGGCCATCTTTCTTCACTATGCATGGAGGGGACTATCCAATTGAGCACTGCAAGAGCGCTTTCAGAGGAGTGGGGACACAATTGCCAAGTAAGTTTTGTCCTGTCCTCAGTATGCTCGCATCTAATCAAGTTGATAGATGCATCCATCATCTGCTTAACATCCTTACTTCATCTGAGGTATATGGAATACACGTTAAGCTACCTACAATCGAAATCCCCATCTCTTCCAAGATCCTACGGTCTACCGTGCTGCACCATTTTAAAGACTGCATTGGCGCTCTGGATGGCACGCATATACCCACTCATGTTCCCGAGGATAAACGCGCATCCTATCGGAATCGGAAGGCCCAGGTCTCTCAGAACGTGCTTGCAGCATGCGACATGGACATGAAATTCATCTATGTCTTGTCTGGGTGGGAGGGCAGTGCTGCTGACAGCCGCGTGATCGAGGACGCTCGCAGTACCGACTTCACCATGCCTGAGGGTTGATACTATCTAGGCGACGCAGGCTATGCACTCTCAGAATCAATACTTGTGCCATATAGAGGTGTTCGATATCATATCAAGGAGTGGGGCCAGGCTAGGCAAAGGTGCGTCTGCATTATATGTGAGATTCATTACAGTGACTCAAACACCAACAATCTAGACCTCAGGATCACAAAGAACTGTTCAACTACTGACATGCTCTGCTTCAAAATCACATTGAGCGAATCTTTGGCCTTTTCAAGAGGCGCTTCAAGGTGCTACTTGCCGCACAAGAGTACGACCTCAAGACACAAGCTCAGCTGATCCCAGCTCTTGCTGTCATCCATAACTTCATTCGCATCCATGACCCGGACGACCTGCCTGAACTGGAAGATAATCAAGGTACTCATGGGGACGCAGAAACTCGCAACAACGATGAGGATGATATTCCCAAAGGCCAAGGGGCAGGTGCAGCACGCAGGGAGAGGATCGCGCAGGAGATGTGGGACAGTTACCAGAACGCCAACCGTCGTCGAGTATAGATAACAATATCATTCATTTGTGTAGCTAGTACAATATGGATAGAGTTCTATGGCTTTTCTGTTGAAAGCTAGCACTACGCGCAACAAAGCACACAACCCAAATCAAGGCCATTGACTTCCAAATCAGGCCAAATTAGATCATGCTTTGATGCATACACAGGCTTATCCCCTACGCATACACATCCCGAAACACAACGATGAAAAATGACGCGAAGACCATAAAGTGGACTCGTTGTGATGAGGACACGCTGGTAAACACACTGATTGAGGAAAAGGCCGAAGGGAATTGGGGGGACAACAACCCCAAACCGAGCGCCTGGACTGCATGCGAGGTTGCGCTTGCAGGTAGTGAGAAGGATTCTGGTGGTGCGCCGAAGACTATACAGGCCATCAAAAGTAGATGGCAACATGTACGTCCAATCCCCCCCTCTCAACACCTTGCATATAACTCACACACTTGTTAGCTCAAATAAGAACAGGACATGGTCAGAAAGCTTCGGGAATTATTGGGCTTTGGATGGGACGATGCCGAGCAAAAGGTCACAGCCTCAGATGAAGTTTGGAAGGACTATCTCAAGGTCAAGGTGAGTTCCACATTCTGTTAAAATGCGACCTAGAGAGGGCCCTTGAGTCACAGAGGACACAAGGGGACTGCAGAGGAGGAATAAAAGACTGTATTCAGTAAAGTATAAGACTACTCACCTGCAGAGGAGGAATAAAAGACTAAGAGCCATTTTTCCGTCCTCTGCAGGGATATATCAACCTGACTAAGCTACAACTGCCAAATAGGGAAAGTGCGAACTTGGAGACTTGTACAGACAGTAAATATGAACACCTAAGCTGCAAATAACACTCCCCCATGAATGTGCAAGGCTCTAATAACTAAGTAAACAAACCAAGCATTTCAGAACACTTCTGAACCTTGAAACGATCCAGAGCCTTTGTGAATATGTCAGCAGCCATCTCCTGTGTTGTGACAAAGGTAGGAGTGATTAGGCCATCTTGAACAGCATCCCTGAGCCAAAATAGACGAAGGGAGAGATGCTTCATCTTGCTATGGTGCTCTGGGTTCTTGCTCACTGCAATGGCGGACTGGTTGTCCATTCTGAGCAGTGACGGACCAGAGATGTTGTAGCCAAGCTCCCCCATGAATTGGCGCATCCAGAGGATCTCCTTGCCCGCTTCAACAGCTGAAATGTGCTCAGCTTCAGTTGTGGACAAGGCAACCAATGGCTGAAGCTTGGAGCTCCAAGACACCGCTCCAGAACCAATCTTGACCACATATCCACCAGTGGACTTGCCATTGTCCGGATTTCCACCATGATCAGCATCAGAGTAAGTGATGAAGGGCTCAGGGGAGGTGGAAGGCTGATAGACAAGCTTGTAGTCCATTGTGCCCTTCAAATAGCGAAGAGCATGCTTGGCAGCTTGCCAGTGAGCCAGGCCAGGGTTGGAGTTGAATCTGGCAAGGACTCCGGCTGTGTAGGCGATGTCTGGCCTTGTGGTGACTGCCAGATACATGAGACAACCCACAATGGAGATGTAGGGGTACTGGCGCATTTCTGAGGCTTCTGAGTCATTCTGAGGACACATGGAGGTGGAAAGACGAGTTCCAGGATTGAGTGGAGTGGAGACAGGCTTGGAATCGCTGAGACCATGCTCCTGGATGAGATTGGAGATGTATTGGCTTTGTGAGATGGAAAGATGACGATTGGGGCGATCCCTGTGGATTTCCAAGCCAAGGAGTTGAGTAGTGGGCCCAAGATCTCGCAACTTGAAGTGTTGGGAGAGCTCTTCGACGACTGAGTCGATTTTGGCACCATCCTTGCAGGCAAGCGTGATATCATCAACAAACACAGGCATTAGGATCCTCAGATCGTCTCTGAGGTAGATATAGAGCCCATGGTCCGATTCAACGCGTTTGAAACCCATAGATGAAAGCACAGAGTGAAGGGTCTTGTTCCAAACCCTGCCAGCTTGTTTCAAGCCATACAATGACTTCCTGAGCTTGCAGACAAGATCTGGTCCGCCCACTTCAAATCCCTCAGGCTGCTGCATGTATATCTCCTCTTCCAGAGTGCCATTGAGATAGGCATGAGAGATGTCAACAGAGCGAAGCTCAAGGTCTTCCAGAGCAGCCAGAGCCAGGACAATGCGAATGGTGGAGTAGCGAACAGTGGGAGCAAATGTCTCTTTGAAATCAAAGCCAGGGTGCTGAGAATAGCCCTTGGCAACCAATCTGGACTTGTAGCGTTCCACAGAGCCATCAGCATTGTGCTTGACCTTCAAGAACCATCTGGAACCAATAGCACGCTTCCCAGGAGGGAGTTTGACGATCTCCCAAGTGCCATTGACCCTGTGAGCCTCCATCTCTTCCTCACACGCTTTGTGCCACAGTTCTGCATCAGAACGAAGTTGGGACTGCCTGTAAGTGTTAGGCTCAGCTGTGGACGCTGCACTAGCTTGGATGAGGTCAAGAGGGTCGTCTGAACCAGAGTCTTCGTCGTCTGAAGAGACAACTGCTGGTGTGGGCTCCCTGGGCTGCTTGTAGCGTTCTGGAACGGCCCATTGCTCTGG
>QFDV01004444.1:0-14460 GCA_003315845.1 Lactarius trivialis
CCATTCTGGTCCGACCACAGCAACTCTACATCTACTGTATCCTATTGAATGATCCAACTTCGGACGTCGGACATCCGACCAGCCGACGTCGGCTGACCCATGAAATTGGAAGAATCTCCGCGTCGGCCGACGTCGGCTGGCCCATGAATTGTGGGAGATTCTCAGCGTCGGCCGGTCCATGTATTACATAAGCCATTGCAGACCATTATGTGTAGTGCGATCGCGCTATCGTTGATGATGTCGGTGTATGGGTGTGCGCAAGGATGACGTAGCATCCTTGCATAAGGATGCACGTTAATGATCTTCAGCAAGCCCGAGTGTACCCCGCGCCCGAACAGCGATGAGGCCCGTGCGACCTTTCCCAAACCTATGCAAGATCATCTTGTAGACGCTGTGCAGAGCTCCAGACCATGATATCAAGCCATGCGGGCGTGCGGGGCACAAATAAGTATGCATGGAGGCTGATGGAGCGCGGGACCGCAGGAAAAGTTTAGTCGAGGAGCAGGATGGCTCACGAGGAGCTACGCCACTGGACCCTCGATTGATATTTCAGCGAAAAATATGTGACTACACATAATGCATAAAGATTTATTTGTGACAATAAATTAGGGTGAGATTTACTGCCATTTCCAGAAGTGTTGGCGTGTGCGTCTAGAAATTTACACACAGCGGGATTTGAACTGTGTTCCGGCCTCCCATGCCGGTGTTTTTTCCAATAGAAATTAATTGTAGTAATTAAATAATAAAACCAGGTGAGGGGGATAACTATTTTATAACCCTAATATTTGAGAGATATCTAATATCCTAATATTTTTTTCCCTGGACTTCAGCAGTTTTCTGATCATTACAGCAAGAATCATATTGGTAGGCCCCTTCAATAAACAGCAGACAGGCAGAGTCACAGAAATATGTGCGGGGTTCATAATTAAGTAGGGGTTGTGTCACAAAAACTGGGTTATGGAATAGTTATCTGGTTGGTGTGTCGGCAAGGGCATCATCAGTGTTTGTTTTCAGTTCGACTTTTTTGTCGTCTCGGTATCCCTTCACAATGGTCCATCGGCACATATCCAGTGACCTCAAAAAGATGGCCCATTCCATGTCTCTTCAAGGCATTCGTGATTCAGATATCCGTGAATACACCGGGATCAGTGAACAGTCACTCAAGCGCTTCCGCAGCACCTATCGCAGAACCGGAGCTGTGCTTCCCCCACCCCTAGTCGACCCAGGTCGACCGCGGATACTCACTGCTATACAAGTAAAGGTGCGTACATGGACATCTCATTCCCAGATTTGCCTCACATCGTGTACTGTAGTTTCTCTGTGATTGCGTTGCGCGAAAGCCTGACATGTCTCTTTTGGAGATGCAAACGGAACTTCGTGAAGTGTGCCATGTGGAGGTGTCTGTGACAACCATTGCGCGTTCACTCCGCCGGAGAGGGTATACTATGAAAATGGTACGTTGTGGTATCTTCCTATTGTGTTCATCTCAGTCAACAACAAAGGTCACACGTCCCACTCTCGAGCGAAACGAGCAAGATCGCGAGGAGTACATGGCACTGGTCACCACTCATTTCCGTCCAAACCAGCTCGTCTTTGCAGACGAGAGTCACTTCAACCGCCTTACTCTGAGGAGGCCGTACGTGTGGTCAACACGTGGCAATCGGGCTTCTCGCAGCGAGTTTTCCTTTCGTGGCACGAAATACTCAATTCTACCTGCACTCTCCCTGGATGGGATTATCCACCTTGAGGTCCTTGAGAATGCCATTACCGGTGACAGCTTCTGCCAGTTCGTTCAAGGGCTGTTGCCGCGCATGAATCAATGGCCGCTGCCAAAATCAGTCCTCATTGTCGACAACGCGGCAATCCACAAAGTCCCTGGTATTCACGAAATGGTTGAGGAGCGTGGCGCACGCCTCCTTTATCTTCCCACCTATTCACCAGACTTCAATCCGATCGAGCACACATTTTCGTCTGTCAAGGCTTGGCTCCGCAGGAACCGCGATCACGTCAACCTGGAGCTGCAGTCTGGGGATGGTAGTATTTATGATGTGTTTTGGGAGGCAGTTCATTCTATTACAGCTGAGGATGCAAAGGGTTGGTATACAAATTGTGGGTACAGTGACCCCCTTTGACTCGGATGTTTCATGTAATTACATTGTATCCTGTGCGCGCGCGTGCAAAATATAGTTGTCAGTCGTCACTCAGGCTTTCGAGAAGTGAAATCAACGGATGTTATCAAGTATTTGACTACATAGTACGGGTGCATCAAAACCCACAAGTGGAAAAGCTACCGTTTCGCTTGGTACAGTCCTAAAATATGTGCAAGTGATGTGGGAAAAGGCTGACAAATCCTTTACACCTCAACGGAAGGGTACGAAACACTCGACACATCACTACCATCGCCGCCTTCCTCGTCATCAATGTCATCGACTTTCTCGATTATCATACACTCGCTCTCCACCACCTCATCAAGTTTCTCGCACTCACTTTTCACTGCATCGTCCGTATTCTCGATTGTGCTTGGGCTCTCAACATTTGACATGATTTCAGCATGTGCGTCATCCAACCAGTTCAAAACCAAGTCACTATTGTCTGAAGCGGTGTCCGGTTTCTGTATCAGTTCCAGTGGGTCCAGCAACATATCCCGGCAATATTCGTGAAGGCGGATGGCGCCTTCTCGGCCAAGTGATGCAAACGAGGCCAGGAGCGGAATTGGCAGTGAGTACACCTCCCACGCATCGCTGAGTTGAAACTCCATCAACTCGTCATAGCTGTCAACCCACCTTGAGTTGCCTGTGGGATTCTCAGTGTCCATGAGCCTGAGGAGGTCCATGGTTGTTGGCACCCTAGACTCCAAGAAGCAGTCGAGCAAGACCAGGGTCCGCGAAAAGGGTAATGTGCTCGAGCGTCTTGGTTGGGCACTTGACGGTGTTTGCGAGGGGGGATCACTGACTTGAGTAAGCCGCGAAGGGCCTGGAGCGGGTGGAACATCAGCGACAATGTTGTTTGCTGGCACTGCAGAGGACCCTGCTCCCGACGCAGGCTCAGACCTGTGCGCCTCCGGTATAGTGTGCAAAGTTTTGCACTTCTTCGTTGGCGGGTAATTATATCTTTTTATGTTTGGCCGGGTGTACTTTGTTGCTATCCCGAGTGACTGTAATTTGGTGAGTACCTCACCACACCCGCATAATCTCTCGGCACTTACCATGTGTTTCACCCAGATCGTCTGTTCCTCAAAGGTCAGCCACTGGTGCCCTCCCTTTGCAGCCCCTGACTGTTCAATCCAACAGTATCCTCGCATTGCCGGAATTGAATGCTCCTCACAGTGCAGGTGCGCCTGCAGCTCAAGGAGGCAGTCGTTCTGCCGCTTTACTTCAGGCGCAGTGTCTTCCGGAATGTCGTCTTCACGACAGCGTTTCCGAGTCTCCCGGGCTTTACCCTTTCCTTTCTCCTGGGCTTTACCCTTTCCTTTCTCCTGGGCTTTACCCTTTCCTTTTCCATGACCACTTCCTGGTCCCGTTCCCGTCACACGTGCAGTCAGGTGCTGCCAAGAACAGGTAAGTATGTCATCGTTCATCATGTGCCATGTCACTTACCAAATTCTTTATCTCCATCGACACCACACGTGTCCGTGCTGCCAAAATTTTTCCTCGGAGTCGGGTAACTGTGTTCTTCCAGTCAGCCTCACAATCAATGCACGACATTGGACCCAGTTCCCCACCAAACCGATATCCAATGGAGACTTCATCGGGCTGATTGGTGAAGTGTTCCAATACTTTTTCGTAGAAGTCAGGCCAGCTTATGTCCGTTTGGGTCACAAACGTGCGCTTCACACGCTCATTCATGACATCCACCTGGAACTCCCAAACTATAGTGTGTTAGCAACCAATTTCCACATGGGGTAGTAAGTGAACAAACGTACCATCGTCATGACCACCAACTGACTTATTTGGATAGGTTTTCCCTGGCCAGGCAGCACCCACGCTTGATGGCGTTGCAGGGATGCCCACCGTCTTCGCAACACCGCTGGTCGTCCCACTGGCAGCCACAGCTATGTCTTGATCCACGGGCCCACCAGCAACACAGCCAGGAGCGACGGGGTAATGGGCATATCCCCATGGTTGAGGATAAGCGGCACTGTGGTTAGTGTATGGAGGGAACAGGGGGTGGGTCGGATAAAAAGGTCCGTAAGGATGTGCATGTCCAGCAACGTCAGGCTCACCACCCATTGGAGGTGCATGGGGCTGCAGTGCCGGCATTGACAATGGTGTTGGTACACCAGCAGGCACAGGCGTTACAGGTGTTGCTGCAGGTGGTTCTGGACTCGGAGCAGGCTGCGGCATAGTCAAAGTCACCTTGCGTATACGAGATCCTGGCTGGGGCTGATCTGTCTGATCTGTAGTGGGGGACATTGGTGAGTGTCGCTAGCATTGTTGGTGCCGACAAGACTGAACTTATACTCAGAAAACAGGGCTGTGTTGTGTCTCTTGCCAGTCGCCGCTGTTGATACTCATTATCCAACTTGTTACCCGCCAGGCCACTGTTGTGGCAAGTATGTGCAGCACCACCAGCGCCTGCATTTTACATGGTGCCGCAACGCGAGATGATGATCTGTACAACGGCAAGTCATCTAGTTTATTCAAGCTGTTATGTTCCACTAGCTGAAAGCCCTGTTTTTTTTTGAGTTTTGGAATATACATGTACTCAAGCCTCTCAAAACATCGAGCGTCAAGTATCACACCGTGCGGGCAAGCTTGCAGGTGCTTGCTGTCACCGAAATTCCCAACTCGGGAGCTGGCGGCCTCAACCATATTGAGTGAGCGTAGTGCGAGCACTGACTTGGGAGTTGGGCCATTGAGCGAGTGCAATGCGAGCGCCCTACCGGGCCTACCGTACCGTTCAATTACCATTCAATAGACTACATGTGTCATTTCTTGTCGGGTGTCAGGTGCCCTGATTTGTAGTCCCCGCATGACGTCGTGTTGAAACCAACAAGTGGAATTAAAATTTTGTTTTTTATTTACTGAATTTATTTTACGTGGGAAACAACTTCGGCAAGGGGTGTTCAAACCCAGCAAATTCTGTTCTGTAAACGCAAGGGGCCTACCAATATGATTCTTGCTGTAGACCGCCAAAAAAAGTATTTCGTGGCAAGCAGGACTTCGGGAACTCCCATTGGGAGACTTATCGTGAAATAAAATTAAAATGAAATGAAATGTCGAGGATACGGGCCGGTATTCCGGTCAACCTTTCTCGGACATACAGTAAAAACATTATTATTATTATTTTTCGATCAAATCTCGGATAACAGGTTATCGGCCAGTTATCCTTGACCTCCGCTCTTTCCGCTTGCCACGAAATATTTTTTTAGTGGTCTAATAATCAGAAAACTGCTGTAATTGTAAACCCCGCTTGTGTCTGTGTTTAGGTACACGCCAACACTTCTGGAAACGGCAGTACAGCCACATGACTGGCAAAAACGGGCATACAGCCATCATGTGATCAAAAACTTTAAATCTTGCTCTAATTTATAAGATCAATTGCGATCGAGGTGGGAGAGGTGGTGAGCTCGAGCAGTGCTCGAGCGGGCACTCGGAAGCTCGCTTGAGCAAGAACCCGCTGAGCTACGGGACAAAACAAACACAAACCCGTTTTCGGCGCGTTGTTCTGGTTACAGAGTAAGACTCGTCAGCTTCATCCTCAGACCCTGACATTATCAATGGCTGGTCCAAAAAAAAAAAGAAAAACAGTATCAAAGGGCAGCCAGAGGTTTGTCTAAGGCCTTTGCTCCCAAATAACTGAATTCATTGTTCAATTAGCATTCGTCCGCCGTCCCCACCGGGTGATTTGTCCTCCAGGGAGAGCTCACATACCGGGGAGAATGTTCGCGCTCTAGGTGGGTGCCTCCAGCATCCTCGTGGCACCTGTAGCGAACACCAACTTTGTGTGACACAGGTGATAGTCACAGACGTGCAACGACAATCGACGCGCTCTCAGATGACGACTTGCTCGACATATTTGATTTCTATCGAATACCAGAGGAGTTTGAAGAGTATCTCTACCCTGCATGGGAATGGCACTTGCTGGTGCATGTATGTCAAAGATGGCGACGACTCATATTTCAATCAGCACTCCGTCTCGAACTTGAAATCGAATGCAATTTTCTCACTCCGACCAGGAAGAATCTCCGTATTTGGCCAGCTTCCGTTCCCATCAGTATTATTCACTACAGCGAATCTGACTGCCATTGGGACGACGATCAAACAGAGAACATCATTTCTGCATTTGAGCACCCCGATCGTGTACGTCGTATAAAGCTCGAAGTGGGGGATACACAGTTGTCGGTGGTCGTCGCAATGATGCAGAAGCCATTTCCGCTGCTGAAATTTCTCGATATCGACTTGGTGGAAGGAGAAGAAGTACTAGCCCTTCCTGATGGAATTTTGGGAGGATCTGCATCACCACATTTACAGGAGCTCATGCTATCCGACATTCCCTATCCCGCATTACCAGCTCTACTTTTGTCCGCCAATAACCTCATCACCCTCAAGGTCATCATACCCGCTACTGGCCCCATTTCACCTGAGGCGATGGTTGTGGGTTTGGCCGCAATGCCCAAGCTCAAAATACTTTCCATTATACTCAGATCGCCTTTCCCCCACCAAATACGCCTGCCCATAACACGGATTGTCCTTCCTGCTCTCACCGAGTTATACTTCGACGGCGCTAGTGGGTATCTGGAAAACCTCGTTTCCCAAATAGACATCCCTCAACTGAACAGTCTCAGCATACATTACTCGAGTCAGATTCTTGACGTTCCGATTTTTGAACTCCCCAAGCTTGTCGATCGCTCACTGGGCCCCAAGTTAACCCTATCCAAGCATGCGTTTGTTGGTTTTACCAGTCACAAGATCACCTTCAGAACAAGTTACATCGGATTGACTGTGTATGACTGGCCAGCTTCCCGCATAACCGAGTTGCTCGACCCTTTCGCGACCAGCCTACTCTCCAACGCGGTTCATCTCAATCTGGCGGCCGAGCCCGATGTAGAGGATATAGACGGCGTTGATTGGCTGCATATATTCCGTCAATTCCCCGCCTTGCAGTACCTGCATGTACCTGAGTACCTTGCAGGGTATGTCACTCTTGCACTGAAAGACGTCGTAGACACCGAAGTGTTGCCATCTCTTAACTTGATTTGCTTAGCGGGTCGGACGGCATTATCTATTAAGAAGTTCGCCGCCGCCCGCAAGCTCTCTGGTCGCCCTGTAACCGTCGTCAAGACCATAGCGTCGTTTTGCAAAAGGCTCGACTCGGAGTCGAACGTCAAGTTCTATACCGTGACCTAGGTACATACATTATAACCCGGTGTTTTACATTCGATGGTTCCGATCGTAACGCATTTAGTGGATTATGACCAGATTGTCTACTACATTTGTCACAAATCCGTAGATCCGTACGAATTTTACAATGGACCGTTATGATGGGTTTTGGACTAGGACTTTTCTGCGAGCAGCCCGGGTACACCGGGGCATCCGAAAGTGTACGCGAGAGAGGGTGGGGCTCAAGGTGAAACACGCGACAAAGATCCACGTTCCCTCAGTGGCGGCGAAAAGTCCTTCGCAACCATCTGCCTGCTTTTGGCTATGTGGGAATCTATCGGAAGCCCAATCCGGTGCCTTGGTTGGTCCTCATGACGGCTTTTTGAAGGTTCATGAATTTACGGAGAAGCAGATGAGTTCGACGTGTTCATGGATGCCGTCAACCAAGCCGTCAACCGCCGCATAAGCATGAAGATGATGGTACCGACTTTCTCCCGGCTCCGTTGGGGCGCAGCTGACAGACTCACAGTGCAAGTTGAGATTTGAGTCAACGCATCGGTATTCCGTAGCCTCAATTCCAGTCTAACATGGGAGAGCCTGAGGGGGACGACGAGAGAATACACAGCGTCGGACACGGATATTGGTCTCTGAATCGTATTCTGTAGTGACAACTGAGCGTCAACCCCTCAACTTTACGTTGACCGCCACGACACTTGGTCTGAGGAACTACGCAGGTTGAATAACAGACATCGCTGTCCCCAATAATCATTCTCTCTCCGAGTCGCCCTCACCCCATTATGATGGCGCCGAGCGTTCCCACAAACGCCCATCCCGTTTCTGATATGCACACAGACACCGGTTCAGAACAAACAGAGCAGCGTCTGTTCTAACAAGAAGAAGAACGAGAAAGTACAAGAAAATGTCCGCTCAGACTCCGCTGCTACTTCAAAATTTGTATATTCAAGCGTGGGCGCAGCTCAGATGACGCCCTTGATGATATCGGAAGCTATATTTTACACACATCAGCGGGCCCAGTGGAAACGAGATCTTAACGTACCTTGTTCGGCCAACGCGTAGACGAAAACTGACCGAATATCAGCACTTTTTTTACGCGTTTGCTCATGGAGGACGTACCCTGAGTCGGCGCACCGATATGGAGCGGAAGGACGGACAAGTCGACGACGCGGAGGTTGTGCGTCCCATACACCTTCGCACCAGAAATTTACTCTCAGAGCAACAGTAAGTAATATTACTAATACTGACCTTGAGACGCGGGTCGACGACGCCGCCCTTGTCGCGCGGGAGCATCGAGCACGTTCCAGAAGTGTCTGCCACGCGGTCAGAGCAGCGATCATTTGTGTGGGGGAGTGGACGTACGGGCGATCGAGTTGGTGAACTGCTTGATCCACGCGACGAGTTCTTCGCCCATCTGTATCTCAGAACCAGGATTATGTTCCCGCGCTAAACCAAAGCAATCAATCCAGTCCACCGAGGCTAAACGTGCGTACGTGCGTACCGATGATATCGCCGAGTGGGGACGTCTTTCCAAGTCTGCGCGCAAACTTGACCAACTCAACCATATTTTTCAAGTCTGCGCAAACCAATGAGTTACTACGTTCGTAAAAAAAAAAAAGCACACAACTGACCGAATTCGTCTTCGTAGTAATGTGGGTCTAATGCTGGGCTCGAGGTCCCATAAGGAAGACGTTTGGCTGACTGATCACGTAATTGAGCTGCTCCAGGTATAAGTCGTCCTGGGTTGGTTCGTAGCTACGAAGTATCGCCGGCTCCGAGCCGCCAGCACTGTAAAAAATCTGGTCGAGTACGTCACGGCCTATGCGCACGGCATGTTGATATTCTTATTGCACTCCGACAGAACCGTCAAGGTATATCTCAATGCCATATCCGCAATTTCTCTGACAGAATGCCTTTGCGGTATTTGCGACGGAGTGCGCGTGGAAGTCGTCGGCACAACACTTTGCACGCGTGTGTGCAATACCGCGGGAGAGCATAGCGATCGTGCGGAGAATAGTGGTGTCATTCATCCCTGTGCGCTGGTCGAGCTGGTACGATGTACCGAGCAAGTACATTGGCTCGGGACACGGGCATACCAGTAACCGTAAGCCAGCTACTGTGGTGTGATATTGGAATGGATGAGGATGGCACATCGTGGTTTTCGAGCCGGGAGTTGATGAGCTGGAAGGTGTCTGGGTGGGGCGCAACGAGCTGAGCGACCTGGTCCCTCGACAGGTGTGCACCATATATACGACGAAGCAGCGGAAAATGCGTGCGCGGAGAATTGTTGGAGAGGACGATCTTTGGTTTCCTTGGATTACTGATCTTGTAGGGCACATCAGTCAAGGTTTTCTCGTGCACTTGACACATATGGCATCCCAGCCAAGGTGGTGCCACTCGAGAGGCGTTGCGAGATTGGCCGGGCGAGGGGCGGCTAGGACAGAGCCGACAGAACTGGCGGTAGCGCATGATTGGTGGTGTCAACGGGGAGCTAACTTGAAGGCTGGGGTGCAGTGAACACTAAATAATGTAACACTGGAAGCAGAGTCAATGCCAATAAGAGGGGATAAAAGAGTAAGGATGCACGTTAATGATCTTCAGCAAGCCCGAGTGTACCCCGCGCCCGAACAGCGATGAGGCCCGTGCGACCTTTCCCAAACCTATGCAAGATCATGTCGTAGACGCTGTGCAGAGCTCCAGACCATGATATCAAGCCATGCGGGCGTGCGGGGCACAAATAAGTATGCATGGAGGCTGACGGAGCGCGGGACCGCAGGAAAAGCGTGCTGTTTAGTCGAGGAGCAGGACGGCTCACGAGGAGCTACGCCACTGGACTCGGACCCGGGGAGTTGATTGATTGATATTTCAGCGAAAAATATGTTACTACTGTAAGCCATAAATATATTTTTTGTGACAATAAATTAGGGTGAGATTTACGGCCACATGACTGGCAAAAACGGGCATCAGCCATCATGTGATCTACAAACTTTAAATCTTGCTCTAATTTATAAGATCAATTGCGATCGAGGTGGGAGAGGTGGTGAGCTCGAGCGGAAGCTCGCTTGAGCAAGAAACCGCTGAGCTACGGGACAAAACAAACACAAATTTGTTGTTCTGGTTACAGAGTAAGACTCCGTCAGCTTCATCCTCAGACCCTAACATTATCAATGGCTGGTCCAAGAAAAAAAAGAAAAACAGTATCAAAGGGCAGCCAGAGGTTTGTCTAAGGCCTTTGCTCCCAAATAACTGAATTCATCGTTCAATTAGCATTCGTCCGCCGTCCCCGCCGGGTGATTTGTCCTCCAGGGAGAGCTCACATACCGGGGAGAATGTTCGCGCTCTAGGTAGGTGCCCCCTTCAGCATCCTCGTGGTACCTGTAGCGAGTACTAACTTTGTGTGACACAGGTGATAGTCACAGACGTGCAACGACAATCGACGCGCTCCCAGATGATGTTATGTTCGACATATTTGATATCTATCGAATACCAGAGGAGTTTGAAGAGTATCTTTTCCCTGCATGGGAATGGCACTCGCTGGTGCATGTATGTCAAAGATGGCGACGACTCATATTTCAATCACCACTCCGTCTCGAACTTGAAATTGCCTGCAATTTTCTCACTCCTACCAGGAAGAATCTCCGTATTTGGCCAGCTTCCGTTCCCATCAGTATCATTCACTACAGCGAATCCGAGTGCCAGTGGGACGACGATGAAACAGAGAACGTCATTGCTGCACTTGAGCACCCCGATCGTGTACGTCGTATCAAGCTCGAAGTGGGGGATACACAGTTGTCGGCGGTCGTCGCAATGATGCAGAAGCCATTTCCGCTGCTGAAGCTTCTCGATATCGACTTGGTGGAAGGAGAAGAAGTACTAGCCCTTCCCGACGGATTCTTGGGAGGATCTGCACCACCACATTTACAGGAGCTCATGCTATCCAACATTCCCTATCCCGCATTACCAACTCTTCTTTTGTCCGCCAATAACCTCATCAACCTCGAGCTCAACATACCCGCTACTGACCCCATTTCGCCCGAGGCGATCGTTGTGGGTTTGGCCGCAATGCCCAAGCTCAAAAAACTATCCATTATATTCAGATCGCCTTTCCCCCACCAAATACGCCCCCCCGTAACACGGATTGTCCTTCCCGCTCTCACCGACTTAGACTTCGACGGCGCTAGTGGGTATCTGGAAAACCTTGTTTCCCAAATAGACATCCCTCAACTGAACAGTCTCAGCATACATTACTCGAGTCAGATTCTTGACGTTCCGATTTCCGAACTCCCCAAGCTTGTCGATCGCTCACTGGGCCCCAAGTTAACCCTATCCAAGCATGCGTTTGTTCGTTTTACCAGTCACAAGATCACCTTCATAACGTCAGATCGGTACACCAAAACAAGTTACATCACATTTTCTGGGTATGACTGGCCAGCTTCCCGCATAACCGAGTTGCTCGACCCTTTCGCGACCAGCCTACTCTCCAACGTGGTTCATCTCAATCTGGAGGCCGAGCCCGATGCAGAGGATATAGACGGCGTTGATTGGTTGCATATCTTCCGTCAATTCCCCGCCTTGCAGTACCTGCATGTACCTGAATACCTTGCAGGGAATGTCACCCTTGCACTGAAAGACGTCGTGGCCACCGATGTGTTGCCATCTCTTAACTTGATTTGCTTAACGGGTCGGACGGCATTATCTATCAAGAAGTTCGCCGCCGCCCGCAAGCTCTCTGGTCACCCTGTGACCGTCGTCAAGACCATAAAGTCGTTTTTTAAAAGGCTCGACTCGGAGTCTAACGTCAAGTTCTATACCGTGACCTAGGTACATACATTATAACCCGTGTTTTACATTCGATGGTTCCGATCGTAACGCATTTAGTGGATTATGACCAGATTGTCTACTACATTTGTCGCAAATCCGTAGATCCGTACAATGGACTGTTGTGATGGGTTTTGGACTAGGACTTTTCTGCGAGCAGCCCGGGTACCGGGGCATCCGAAAGTGTACTGAATATGAACTACAATACGATGTACGCGAGAGAGGGGCTAACAGACTCGCAGTGCAAGTTGAGATTTGAGTCAACGCAACAGCATTCCGCAGCCTCAATTCTAGTCTAACATGTGAGAACCTGATGGGGACGACGAGAGAATAGTGTCGGACACGGATATTGGTCTCGTATTCCGTAGTGACAACTGAGCGTCAACCCCGACTTTACGTTGACCGCCACGACACTAGGTGTGCTGAGGAACTACGCAGGTTGAATAACAGACGTCACCGTGAATAATAATCATTCTCTCTCCGAGTCGCCCTCATTCCATTACAATGGCGCCGAGCGTTCCCACAAACGCCCATCCCGTTTCTGATACGCACACAAACACCGGTTCAGAACAAACAGAGCAGCGTCTGTTCTAACAAGAAGAAGAACGAGAAAGTACAAGAAAATGTCCGCTCAGACTCCGCTGCCACTTCAAAAATTTGTACACTCAAGCGTGGGACGCAGCTCAGATGACGCCCTTGATGATATCGGAAGCTATATATTCTACACACATCAGCTATCACGTTGGCCCAGTAGAAACGAGATCTTAACGTACCTTGTTCGGCCAAGGCGTAGACGAAAACTGACCGAATATCAGCACATTTATTTTTATGCATATGCCCATGGAGGAGGACGTACCCTGAGTCGGCGCGGCGATATGGAGCGGAAGGACGGACAAGTCGACGACGTGGAGGTTGTGCGTCCCATACACCTTGGGACACCAAAAATCTACTCTCAGAGCAACAGAAAGTACTACTACGTACTGACCTTGAGACGCGGGTCGACGACGCCGCCCTTGTCGCGCGGGAGCATCAAGCACGTTCCAGAAGTATCTACCATGAGTCAGTCAGCATGTCAGGTGTTTGGGGGGAGCCGGGACGTACGAGCGATCGAGTTGGTGAACTGCTTGATCCACGCGACGAGTTCCTCGTCCGTCTGTATCTCAGAACCAGGATTATGTTCCCGCGCTAAACCAGAGCAATCAGTCCATCGAAGCTAAACGTGTGTGCGTGCGTACCGATGATGTCACCGAGGGAGGACGTCTTTCTAAGCCGGCGGGCAAACTTGACCAACTTGACCATATTTTTTAAGTCTGCGCAACCAATGAGTACTACCTTACAAAGTTCTCGTGAAATGTACACAACTGACCGAATTCGTCTTCGTAGTAATGTGGGTCTAATGCCGGCTGTGCGAGGGGGCCTGTAGAAGTCGCGTGCTAACACGGCGGCGCATAAGCCAGCCAGCCAGAAAGACGGTAGAAGGCACGCCCGATAGTCCCGCGCAACCATAGTTCAAAACCGACACGAGGGTGACATACTTCTTCCCAGGCCCAGGCGGGTCTTCACAAACCGTCATTATCAGCGCCCCGCTCCGGGGCGGAGAGGGAGAAGGCGCGGAGGTGGGAGGGTGGTGAGCTCGAGCGCGAAGCTTGAATTGAAGTGGCGCATTCAATTCACTAGGGGTCGACTTCGTCGGCCTAAACCTTGCTTGTTTGTGCCGGTCGTTGACGAGTGTATGGTAGATTCCGGTTTGTGCACGGTTAGACTGCTCTTTTGATTTTTTTCTTTCTTACTTTCGAGTATTTCTCATCTTACTGGCTTGTCAATGTCTTTGTTTTGCAATTGGTGGGTGAGGTTTCGTAGAGGACAGTTTGCGCCAAATTGGCAACACTTATTTCTTTCAGTTCTCGAACAAAGAAAGAACCAGCACAGACAGCACAGACGCCGTTTGCAGCTGCGGCCGTTCCTGTCACGTCAATGAAGTTTGCGATACAAAATTCTTGGCAGTGTTGTGGGACGGTTTCAAAGAAAGTAGCTTGAGTTGTGGAAGTGGTCGGAAGATGGTCGATAGCGTCTCTCATGATGTTCTCGACTTTTCTTCTCTTGGAGCGAACATCATTCTCTAATAGCGTGTGCACGTTTTGCGACAAGCTGCCGACAACAGATTCACGGTGTCTGCCACCCCCGCTCGCGAACATTTTTCCGCACTCGAAAAAGTGTGTTCGGGAAGCGCGCCAGTGATCTCGCTCATTGTTAAGTGAGCGAAAGCATCCGATAACTGGCAAGACTGATTCATTTCCCAGGTCCA